>JAHRHZ010000046.1:33889436-33915295 GCA_024137785.1 Ginglymostoma cirratum | reverse complement strand
AGTTAATGTTTCAGGTCCGGTGACCCTTCCTCAGAACTGTTCTGAGGAAAGGTCACCGGATCTGAAACGTTAACTTTGATTTTTTTTCTTCACAGATGCTGCCAGACCTGCTGAGCTTTTCCAGCAACTCCTGTTTTTGTTCCTGATTTACAGCATCCGCAGTTCTTTTCGGTGTCATTGTCATCGAACATGTTGAAAGTTAGATTTTTGTATTCAATTGACAAGGGAGTTGGGGAGGGGCAGACAAGAAAGTAGAGTTGAGACTACAAAAAGATCAGCCATGCAGCAGCAGGTTTGAGGGGCGACATGGACTCCTGCTACTCCCAAGTTCACTGTTGCTGTGAATCCAAGCTGTACAATTCAACATCAGTTCAATGTGGAGGCAAAGAAACATGCAAGTTTCTAAAAAATACTGGAATTATAGCTTTCACAAACACATATTTCTGTCATCCTTAGTAAATTAGACAGCTGTTTAGATCACAACTGTGACTCGATTAGAGCACTCCAATTAGTCCTGAAGGTGTGGGAACCCCTACTCCAAAGATTTGAACACATAGTCTAGGCTGACACTTCAGTGCATGACTGAGGAAATAGTGTGCTGTTAGATATGCCATTCTTTAGAGGAGATGTTAAAATGTTGACTTATCTGCTTGCTTGGGCAAATCCAAAGCTGCAGTTTGACTGAGTGCTAGAGAATTATCCTTGTGTTCTGACAATAGTCATTCTTCAATTGACATCAGCAAATAGATTGTTAATTTATCTTTGTGCTGGTCATTTGTGCTTGATGTACTCAAATTGGTTGAATTGCAAAAATATTTTATGTCTGTAAAAGATGCTATGTAAATGCAACTTCATTAGTTTTACACTCCCCGAGAGACTAACTTGACAAGAGAGTGAAAAGGTTATCTGTTTTCTTGTGGATTACAATTCCAAACTAAGGTTTTGGAGTAGATTTGTAGCTCGGGTTGTGGATGTTGTGGTTGGTTGGCTCACTGAGCTGGTTCATTGTTCCACAGATGTTTCATTACCCTGCTGGGTAACATCATCAGTGCAGCCTCTGATGAAGCGTCAGTGTGTTTTCCGGCCTAGTTTTTAAACTCTGGAGTCCGTTGGGCTGGATTGCCTCACTTCCGGTTTTCCACACAAACCCACATCAACTCTACGACAACTGCTCACCCAAACTAAAGACCCACTCCCCGCCGTGGACAGGACCAGTGTCATCTATAAGATCCCCTGCAGAGACTGTGAGAAACACTACATCGGACAAACAGGAAGGAAACTAACAACAAGGGTACACGAATGCCAACTGGCTACAAAAAAGACACGACCAATACTCGCTCATCTCAATCCACGTGGACAAGGAGAGCACTACTTCGACTGGGACAAGCTAAGCAGAGACAGGCACGGGAATTCCTAGAAGCCTGGCACGCCAAGAAGATAGCCATTAATAAACACATAGAACTCGATCCCATATACACTCCAGTACGAAGGAAAACGGAAAGTGAGGTAATCCAGCTCAACGGACTCCAGAGTTTAAAAACCAGGTGGGAAAACACACTGACGCTTCATCGGAGGCTGCACTGAGGATGTTACCCAGCACAGTAACGAAACGTCCGCGGAACTACAATTCCAAACTGTTCAGTTTAACGGATATATTGTTGGCCTGCTACATGCTAGCGTAACATCCCCTACACAAGGGAGGTGGTCAAGTTGTCAGCCTTTAACAAGGCCAGGACTACATAAGATGTTGGCAACTGCAGCTCATCTCTGTATGAATTGCTGCTGTAAATTAATTTGTGTGTAGAAATAAATCATTGCTTGCAGAACCAATGTACATCTTTTGTCTGTGCTTATCTTCAGTTTTATTGTTTTTGTCCTCCTTTTCCAAAAATATTAACCATTTGCCGAGTGTGGTTCCAAGGGGATAAGTTGCCCTTTATTCATGTCTGAACAGGTGTTCAGGATCCAGAAGCTATTTGGCGCAAGGGTTCCCTATTCATATCTGGACACTTTTAGGTAAAAGCTGGCAGATGGCCGTCAGGACAGGAAACTGTGATCTTTTCACAAACCTGGAGATGTAAATGCCAATTTGTAGCGCTGCTATTTAGGATCAAACATACAATTTTTATATCCTGTTTTATATCAAAAAACTCAATAAACCATTAGCATGGGTGTCATGCCACTATTCGCTTTTATAGAAAGCATCCCAAAGTTTGAGGCATACCCATCTCCTGCTCTATATAGCAGCCTCTATACCAAAGTTGAAATTTGTTTATTTTTTTTCATTATTGTACAAGTGCTATACTGTGTTAGTAGTTGCAGTGTGTGATGACCTCTGTCTTTTATAGGAACAAATGTTTCAGCTGTTGGATGCCATGTTTGAAATGCATGTCAAAGTTGGTGAGCATGTTATTGATCAAGGGGATGATGGTGATAACTTCTATGTTATTGAAAGGTAAACGCTTTATAAATTCTACTTTCCATTTTGAATGCAGTTTATGTACATTGTTTAAGAAGGTGCAACATTTAACATTCAACATTGAGGATGTACTAATTGGGATTTGATTGGATAGAAAGATGTATTTTCTCACCTGGATGAAGACATTCTTTTTCAGTCATCATTTGATAAGCATGGATCCATGTCACAAATTTTAGTTGTCTGCAATAATAATTTTTTATCAAGTTCATCATCATTAGCCACCCTTTGCAATTTTGTCATCTCAATAGCTAATTTAAACAATAGCTTGTGAGGTTAGTTAGTAATCCATTGTTTTGTGCACTGAAAACTGTGATCTCTAGAAGGCATAAGACTCAAAGCAAAAGTTTTTCTGAGATGAGAGATGATGGTGCCCTGATTTATTTTACCTTAGAGACTTTCCTGAGTGATGCATCCAGTTCCTGTCCCTGCTTGTAACGTAAAAATATAAAAATGCAAATTTGTGAATAATTTAGACATGCGGTTTAAAAGCTAACTGACTGTTACAGAGATAGTAGGAACTGCCGATGCTGGAAAATCTGAGATAACAAGGTGTAGAGCTGGATGAACACAGCAGGCCAAACAGCATCAGAGGAGCAGGAATGCTGATGTTTCGGGTCGAGACCCTTCTTCAGAAATGGGGGAGGGGAAGGGGATTCTGAAATAAATAGGGAGAGAGGGGGAGGCGGATAGAAGACTGATAAAGGAGAAGATAGGTGGAGAGGAGACAGGTCAAAGATGCAGGGTTAGAGCCAGTAAAGGTGAGTGTAGGTGTGGAGTTAGGGAGGGGATAGGTCGGTCCAGGGAGGACAGACAGGTCAAGGAGGCGGGATGAGGTTAGTGAATGGGGGTTGGGGGTGGGGCTTGAGGTGGGAGGAATGGTTCGGGAGACGGGAACGAGCTGGGCTGGTTTTGGGATGCGGTCGGGGGAGGGGAGATTTTGAAGCTAGTGAAGTCCACATTGATACCCTTGGGCTGCAGGGTTCCCAAGCGAAATATGAGATGCTGTCCCTGCAGCTTTTGGGTGGCATCATTGTGGCAATGCAGGAGGCCCAGGATGGACATGTCGTCCAAGGAGTGGGAGGGGGCGTTGAAATGGTCTGCGATTGGGAGGTCTAGTTGTTGTTTGTTGACGAACTGAGCGTAGGTGTTCCGCAAAGCGGTCCCCTCTCCCCTCCCCCGACTGCATCCCAAAACCAGCCCAGCTCATCCCCGTCTCCCTAACCTGTCCTCCCACCTCAAGACCCACCCCCATCTCCTACCCACGAACCTCATCCCGCCTCCTTGACCTGTCTGTCCTCCCTGGACCGACCTATCCCCTCCCTAGCTCCCCACCTACATTCACCTTTTCTAGCTCCAACCGCACCTCTTTGACCTGTCTGTCTCCTCTCCACCTATCTTCTCCTCTATCCATCTTCTATCCCCTCTCCCTATTTATTTCATAATCCCCTTCCCTTCCCCCATTTCTGAAGAAGGGTCTCGACCCGAAACGTCAGCTTTCCTGCTCCTCTGATGCTGCTTGGCCTGGTGTGTTCATCCAGCTCTACACCTTGTGACCCCAAAATATAATTACTTTGGTCAAAGATAAAATGCATTCACTATCACTGTTGAGCCTGTATCTTCTTATGAATGACTCTCCCTGTGGTCATTATTGCTTGTCCAGAGAATAAAACTACACACATTTTAATTATGTAATCCGTGTCTAGTTTAGTTAAGCCCCCTGCTGGCTGCTTTGAATGTGCATCATTCTATCACTGTGCTGAAAACTACTTTGGAATGCACCCCGCATCTTCCCATTGTTTCAAAATTGGCATAACTTTGTAAAGTGCAGTTTCATAGCCATTCCTGCCTGGGTCCTATCCAGCAAATATTTGATCAACCTCTAATGGCTTTTGTATCTCCTGAGAATTGACTGTTTATGAACTGGATACGATTTTCGACCCTAAATAGCTCTTGGGACTCAAATGTCCCAAATGTTTTAATTCATTTAACCCCAACACGTAGCATTTACTTAAGCAAAATGTGTTATTAAAAGATCCAGATGCTTAGCAAAATTCCATTTTAGGTTGGAGCACGCTGTATTGAACATTAATGACTTTTTTTTTGTGATACCAATCTAACCTTAGGCTCCCAGTGACTTGCAGTTGGGTGAAAGTTGGGACATGAACTTATGCATAATTCTGATGCTGCCAGCTTGTTATTTCTTTCAAGTATCTGTCATTATATAAACCTTCCTTACAAGTGGTTTGTAAATCTGTTGCTGTCTTAAATTTGCGAACTGATTATATTCAGTTGGCTGCTAAAGCTGTAGATGGTATTCACTCCTGGTTCAAAATAAGTATCACAATGTCTCGAGTGTAATTTGCAATCCGAAACCAGGTTAGTAATTGGTAACAAAGACACTTTGAAAATAGGGATAAGAGTAGGCCATTCAGTATGATCGTGTCTGATCATCCAATTCAGTAGTTTCTTTTGATCCCCATATAGTTTGATCCCATTACCCCTAAGAACTATATCTAACTCCTCCTTAAAAACATTGTCTGTTGGCCTAAGCCGCCTTCTGTGGCAGAGAATTCCACAGGCTCACCTCTCTCTGAGGGTGAAGAAACTCCTCATCATCTCCGTCCTAAATGGCCTACTCTATATCCTCATACTTCGACCTTGATTCTTGACTCCTCGGTCATCAGGAACGACTTTTCTGTATTTACCCTGCCTAGAGAGTAGTCCTGTTAGAATTTTATAGGTTTCTATGAGATCACCCTCATTTTTCTAAACTTTGAATGTAGTACAAATTGATCCATTCTGTCTTCTTACGTCAGTCCTACCATCCCAGGAATCAGTCTGGTAAACCTTTGTGCACTTCCTCCATTGCCAGAACGTGCTTCTTCAGATAAGCCTAAAACTGCACACAGTACTCCTTGTGTGGTCTCACCAAGGTCCTGCACAACTGCAGTAAGACACCCTTTGGTCTTGTATTCAAATCCTGTTACTATGACGGCCAACATCCTGTTTGCTGCCTTCATCTCCTGCTGCACCTACACCCTTCCTTTGAACAAGGACAACCAGATCTCATTACATCTTCCCCTTTCCCAATCTGTTGCGATTCAGATGATAATCCGTTTTTCTGTTTTTGCCGTCAAGTTGGATAACCTCTAATTTCGACACGTTACATTGTACCTCCCATGCATTTGCCCACTCACTCAACTTGTCCACATTACACTGAACAATCCCTGCATCCTCCATAGAGTTCACCCTCCTACCCAGCTTCGTGTTGCCTGCAAACTTGGAGATATTGCATTTAGATCTAAATCATTTAATGTATATTATGAATAGTTGGGGTCCAAGCACTGATCCCTGTGGTTTCCCACTCGACATTGACTGCTTCTCAGAAAGTGACACATTTATTCCTACTTAGATAACTGGTTGATAGACAGGAAACAATCTATGTCAGTACACTGAAAATGCATGGGATTGCGTTAATGTATGTGCCTGTCTCTTATGTGAGATCTTTTCTATGACCTTCTGAATATCTGCGTAAACCACATTCTGTAGTTCCCTTTTATCAACTCTACTGGATACATCCTCACAGAATTCCAGTAGATTTGCCAAGCATGATTCCGCTTTCATAAATTCATGCTGATTCTGTCCAGCCCTGTTACTGTTTTCCCAAGTATTCAGCCGTTAATTTGTTCATAATGGACTCTCGGAAGTTCCCTTCTCCAGGCTAATGAGACTAGAATTCCCTGTTTTCTGCCCATTTTTACGTAATGGGGTGACATCGCTCGCCTCCAATCTGTAAGAATTGTTCTGTGTCGACAGACTCTTGAAAGAAGACCAATAGTGCTAGGGCTATTTCTTTCAATACTCTGAGATGTAGAATTTGGTCCCTGGGGATTTGTAGGACAGAAGGTTTTATTTTCTAAATTTTTCTTTTTTTTGTTTTTTCTTTTTAATATCCAGAAGTGCTCTTACACACAACTGAGTTTATTTTTACACCCCACCCCCCCAATCAACTGTGCTTTTTTGAAATCTGTGAGTCACCACCAGTAAATCACCCGTGTTTTCCAATTGATTAATCTATGTGCAAAGCCCATTAAGGGCAATGTGAGCCATCAGAGGGGGAGTAGAAGTAGGGAGGAGGCTAAATCAAAATGGACATGGAAGGAGAAATAAAGCACTGTCGCCCCCACAGTGCCTATCTCTCTCTAAAGGCATCATGAGATTAGATACATCCATCAACAGTAAATCTTGCCCCTTTTCAGGGGTTCATTAAAATTCAGGAAGCATTACTGACTGCACATACGTGCATATTTTAGGTTCTTATGCTCATGAAAAGTTGCATTGGAGTCAGTCAGAGGAGGCATATCAAATTGATCCCTAAATAAATGGGTTGTCTTACGAAGATCAGTTGGACAGACTGGACTTGCTTCCACTGGAAGTTAGAAGACTTGATTGAAGTGCATAAGACCCTGAGGTTGTAGACTTGCTTGTTGAACTGGTGGGTTTGGTTGCAAACGTTTCGTCACCCTGCTAGGTAATATCGTCAGTGTGCCTCCGGTACAGAGTTGGTGTTCTGTCCCACTTGTTATTTACATGCCTCAGTTTGCTGAGGTGGTTGGCACCACTTCCAGAAGTGATTATTAATAACAACCTCATCCGCAACCCGAGCTACAAATCTTCTCAAAAAAACTGTGTTAAGACCCTGAATCCGGAAAAGATATTTCCTCTTGTGAGTCGGTGCGGAATTGGAGGTCACCATTTTAAAATAGGGGTCACCCTATCAGGACAGAGCTGAGGAGAAGGTTTTTCTTTTCTGTCTTTGAGGATTGTGTGGCGTTGGAACACCCCATCTCAAAGTGGTGGAGGCCAGGTCATTGAACAGTTTGATGTCGAAAATATCCAGAAGTATTCAGAGATATTATTACACATTTCTGGAGCAGGTGGGATTTGAAATCGGGCCGCCAGGCTCAGGAGTAGGGACGTTACACAGGGCTACGAGAGCCCTTGACGTTGAATACTTTTACAGCGGAGGACGAAAGATTCCTGCGAGGCAAGGGAATCCAGGGTTATTGGGGATAAGATGGCAATATGAAATTGTTACAGCCATGATCTTACAGAACAGTGAGGCAGACTTGAGAAGCTGAACAGTCCATTTCTGCGCTAGTTTTATAGATTTATAAATTAGGGTATTTATGCTCCATTTCCTGGTCGTCACTCTGCACTTGCTGGAGGCTCTTGTATTAGCCTGATCCTATGAGAGACAACTCCTGTTGAGTGTTGCTGCCTCTGCTGTCCAATTAAGCATGCCTACTGGGTTCTTCAGACTGCCAGCCCAGTCAGAGGGCCTGAAGCTGCAGAAGGGAAGCAGTTCCACCAGGAGAGTTGGGGTGCGGGCTATGCCATTTTCAGACAACCTCAGAAGAGCATGAATTGTTTTTTTTTCCAAAACCGGCTCTGCCATAAATGCTTGCCTGATTAGGTGCATTCCCCAGCAATTCAGAGCATATGGTAATCCTGAATTTTTTTTTATTGCAAATATCTGATTTAAACCAGGTTTATTTGCTCTTGAAATGCGAGGAAGCATTTCTTTAATACATATCATTGTTGACATTTCACAGGGGAACGTACAATATATTTGTCAATGTGGATGGAATGCAAAGATGTGTTGGTACCTATGATAATCGTGGCAGCTTTGGTGAGCTGGCATTGATGTATAATACTCCCAGAGCAGCTACTATCATTGCTACCTCCGATGGAGCACTGTGGGGTCTGGTAAGTGTTCACAAACTTTAGGATTTTATAAATAAATGCATTTTGTGTTGTCCAGTCAGTGAAGTTCAGTACACAACATGTTGAAAGATTGAAAATCTTATAACAGTCATCTATCTGAAAGCAATTATTCACTGAATTGAAACGAGCCCATTAAAATAGAATGAATATTTAAAGATTTTGCAATAATAGTGTCAGATTACGCTACTGGTCCTAAAATGCTCAGTGTGTGGTACAATGCTCTTCCATATTTTTGACATATTGTACAGGGACAATTCTGGCTTAGTGGCAGCTTAGAGTGCAGTGGGTCATCTTACAGTACAGAAGTGGTAGAAAAATATTGCGTTTTTTTTTAACGTGCTATACCCACCCCTGACTGCATGAAACCATGGCAAGGTCATTTTATCACTCACTTTGGTGCATTTCTCCTAGCCCCACTTAAGTATTTGACCTGATGATGCTTCAGCAATGTTTGGGAGGGAGGCCAGATTTTTGAGCCAGTGCCAATGGCAGAATGAAAACATGTTCAAGATAGTGTGTGACTTGGAAGTGCCTAGCGAGTCAAGTAAGAAAATAAAATGATTGTTCGAACACACAACATCTTTATGAGCGCCATTTTAAATAGTGAAAGAACAATCAGCAGTTAAAGATGAAATCTTTGCTAAGTATAACGGTGATTGATTTATTTTGATTTATTGTCACTTGTACCTAAGTACGTTGAAAAGCTTTGTTTGTGGGCAGTACAGGCAGACCATAGTAAGCAAGGACATACAGACCATAAAGTGAAAAGTACTCGGACAGAGTAAGCATACAGGTCATACCTTGTAGGACGTGCAGAAGGCGAGGACAGCACTAACAAGATCAGCACGATTTGAAATTACAGAGTCCATTCATCAGCCTAATAATGGTAGGGAAGAAGCTGTTCCTGAACCTGTTGGTGCATGTATTCAAGCTTCTGTAACTTCTGCCTGATGGAAGAGGTTGCAGGAGAGCATTACAGGGGTGGGGTGGGTCTTTGATGTTGGCAGCCTTTCTGTGGCAATGAGAGGTGCAAATGGAGTCCATAGATGGGAAGTTGGCTTCCATGATGGTCTGGGCTGTGCATACACCCTTCTGTAGTTTCTCATGGTCCTGGGCAGAAGAGTTGGCTTAGCAGGACAGGATACTTTCTATGGTGTAGCTGTCCTTATGGACATGCCAAATCTTCTGCACCACCTGGGGAAGAAGAGGCGTTCTTTTGCCGCCTTGGCTGTCACATCTATATGGGAGGTCCAGGACAGGCCATTGGTTATCGTCACTCCTAAGAACTTTTTGCACTCTCAACCCTCTCAACCTCTGCTCTGTTAATGTAGATGGGGGCGTGTTCTCCTTTTTGAAGTCAGTGATCAGATCTTTAGTTTTGCTGACATTGAGAGAGATGTTGTTATCATTGCACCATGTCACCAAGCCCTCTATCTCCTTTCTGTATTCTGACTCATCGTTGTTTGATATCCATCCTGCCACAGTAGTGTCATCAGCAAACTTGTAGATGCAGTTCATTCAGAATTTGGCAACACAGTCATGGGTGTACGAGGAGTATAGTTGGGGGCTGATAAAACTGGAGTCCACCAAGGATGCATTGAGTGTTAGCGTGGAGGAGGTGATGTTGTCTATCCTCACCGATTGCAGTCTGTGGGTCAGAAAGCTGAGGATCCAGGTGCAGAGGGCAGAGCCGAGACCTAGGTCTTAAAAAGTTTTGTCTGAAAGGGATAATGGTGTTGGAGGCGGAGCTGTAGTTGATGAGCAGGTGTCCTCGGTGTCCAGATGTTCCAGGGATGAGTGCAGGGCCGGGGAAATAGCATCTGCAGTGGACCTGACGTGTTGGCAAATTGCAGGGAATTGAGGTGGGCCGGGAGACTGGAGTTGATGTCGGCCACAGCCAGCCTCTCGAAGCACTTCATGATTATAGGGGTCAGAGCCACTGGGCGGTAGTCATTAAGGCACGTTGCATGTACTGGGATGATGGTGGTCTTCTTGAACAGGTGGGGACTTCAGGTTGTAGGAGGGCAAGGTTAAAGATGTCCGTGAATACCTCTGACATCTGGTCCGCACAGGATCTAAGTGCATGGCCGGGGACTCTGTCCGGGCCCGTTGCTTTGCTTGGGTTGACTCCCAGGAAGACCGTGCTGATGTCTGTAGCAGTGACGGAGGGAACAGATGTGTCAAGGGCGGTTGGGGCAGATGACACCATGCTGCTGCCGTTCTGCTCTAACCATGCATTGAGCGCATCTTTGTCCACTACCTTCCTTTGCTTCATTTTGTGTCCCATTTATGTTGTTTAGGCCTTACCACAGGCAGCAGGATTCTGTATGGTTGGTTTTGGGCCTCTAACTTGGTCTGGTAGTGCCTCTTGGCATCTCTGATGGCTTTGAGGGGGTCATATCTGGATTTCCTTTATAGGTCTGTGTCATCCAGCCTGAATACTGCATGCCTGGTCTTCAGTAGGGAATGGATTTTCGAGTTCATCCAAGGTTTCCGGTTGGGGAATACCTAGATTGACTTCTTCTGGCACACAGTCCTCCATGCATTTGCTAATGAACTCTGCCACAGTGGTTGCGTACTTTTCTAATTTTCTGCTGAGTACTGGAATACGGTCCAGTCCACTGAGTCCAAGCAGTCCCGGAGATGCTCTTCCACTGCCTTGGACCAGCATTGTATTTCTTTCTGCAAAGGATCCTCCCCTCTCAGTTTCTGCTTGTAAGCGGGGAGGAGGAACACAGTGTCGTGATCTGATTTTCCAAAGTGTGGACAGGGGATGGAGCGGTAGGCGTCTTTGGTTGTTTAGCAGTGGTCCAGGATGTTCGATCCTGTAGTGGGGAGGTGAGAGGGGGGGGGGAGCCATTATTTGAGGTATGTTACTGTTACGGAGCGTAAATTTAGCTGTCCACTGGAGACAACTAGAGGAACGTTAGTAAAATATGCTGTATTGGAAAGAAAACAGAACAAAGAAAATATGGACTATAAAGGATAATGATGATAGTTAGGCACTTGAACTAATGCTGTCTTAGTGCGTGAAACCTAAAATTTTCTTGGAGAACCAGCTCCGTGGCAATGAGATATATATTCGGCCCTGCTTTCAATATCAAATCCAGTGACTTGAGGCACTTTTCCACCTGGAGGGAGATGTGCAGTAGGCTATTGATGTGCGCCATCCTGTGGCTAACTTTGGCATTGCTGATATGTTTGGGATGACCAAGACCATAAGACCATAAGACATAGGAGTGGAAGTAAGGCCATTCGGCCCATCGAGTCCACTCCGCCATTTAATCATGGCTGATGGGCATTTCAACTCCACTTACCCGCACTCTCCCCGTAGCCCTTGATTCCTTGCGAGATCAAGAACTTATCAATCTCTGCCTTGAAGACATTCAACGTCCCGGCCTCCACTGCGCTCCATGGCAATGAATTCCACAGGCCCACCACTCTCTGGCTGAAGAAATGTCTCCTCATTTCCGTTCTAAATTGACCCCCTCTAATTCTAAGGCTGTGCCCACGGGTCCTAGTATCCCCACCTAACGGAAACAACTTCCCAGCGTCCAAGGTAAGGTAGTGAATTCAATAGGGAAAAGGGATTTTACCTAATTTTTGCTGATTGTGTTAGCATATTGTACCCCACTATATGCTAGCTGGTGAAATCTGATTGAAGCGTTCAAGAAAGTTTGCACATTAATAAAACTGAAAACAATTCTGCCGTTTTAAATTGGCTGCATAAATTTTTAACTAGGTACAATTTTTTAGGACAGGACAACGTTTCGTAGAATTATTGTCAAAAACAATGCCAAAAAGAGGAAATTGTACGAAGAATTTGTCCAGTCGCTGCCCCTTCTAAAATCACTAGAAGTAAGTTCTTTTTATTTGCAAATTTTGATTCAATGTACCAGTGAATTGTGCCAGAAACTGAAAGTGCTAGAGAAACTCAGTGGGTCTGGCGGCATCTGTGAAGAGAAAAATAGAGTGAATGTTTTGATTCTCGTGACCCTCCGAAAGAAGTGAAAGGAGCTGGGAAAGGATGGTAGTTATGTTGATGGTGGAGTTGAGGTTGAGAGTGGGTGGCTCAGGAGAAGACAAAGGAGTGAGTTGTATAGACTGAGATGGCACCCAGAAAGAGAGAGGAAGAAACAGAAACAGACTGAGGAATTACTGACAGTAAGTAAGCTGGGAAAGAAGTAATTTCTGCCTGCTAATGGGAAGTGTGAACAGTTGAAAATGCACTGGCTGTGTTGGGAACAGAACAGGGCCTGGGATATGGGGTGGGTAGCAAACATGGAGGTAGGTGTTGAGTCCTGAGGGCTGTAAGGTATCTGAGCAGAAGATGAGGCAGTGTTCCTCCAGCTTGCTTTGAGCTTCGAGACAGCAATGTTGGAAGGGAACGTGGTGGTGGGTTGAGGTGGTAGGCAACTGGAAGCTCAGTTGTTTTTACAGATAGCAGAACTGTTCCACAATGATGTCACCAAGTCTGCATTTCATCTTCCCAATATACGTTGTGAGTAGCAAATACAGTAGGCTAGATTGAATGAAGTGCAGGTAAATTGATACTTCACTTGCAAGATGTATCTGGGGCCTTGGAAGACCAGGAAGGAGGTAAACTGGCAAATGTCGTACCTTCTGGAGAAGCCAAGGGGATTTGAGGAACTGTTGGGAGTGGGGGAGCAATTGAACAGCGTGTGTTGGTGGGAACACTCCCTCTAGAATGGGACTGACAAGGGACAGCAGAGGAGGGGAATGTGTCTGGAGGTGGTGGAAATGATCCTTTGGATCTGGCGGTTGTGGGAGTGGAAGATGAGGACAAGGGAGGGAAGGGAAGGGGGGAGGGCAGAAGGATGAGATGTGGGTCAAACATGGCTGACGGCCCTGTTAACCACAGTTGACTTCTACAATTACCTTGAGTATAAATCTTCACATTTACCTTTCTAGGGATAGGCTGGCCACTGATATCCATGACAAATCCATTAACTCGCAGTTCATATCACCACACATCTCCACAGCCCATGTCCTCATCATCGTCAGAAATCCCACCATTTCCCAGCTACTTTCAGTTCTAATGAAGGCTTGCTTGACTTCGAAAGCTAGCTCTGTTTTTCTCTCCACAGATGCTCCAAATCTGCTGAGTTTCTCTAACACTTCTGTTTTTGTTTCAAATCTTTGGTATCTGCAGTTCTCTGTTTCATTATATTAATGAATTGTGTTTGGATAATCTATTGAAACTATAATTTTGTCCTTTTGAGCTTAAAGTTCTGAGTTTTAAAAACAAAACAAAAAAAGTTTAATTCATGTAAATTCATAGAGCTGACAAATCTGGGCTTCCCAGAATTCAGCTTTGTTTCAGATTATGTATTTCTTGATTGAAATACTGGGAACAGATTTAGGAGTAAATATTTATTATTCACCAATTTCTTTTGGAAATTATTGACAAAATAGGCTTGAGGTCAAAATTAATCATAAGTAAAAACGGAAAGTAGTGAAAATACTGAGCAGGTTCTGACAGTCTCTGTGGAGAAGAAGGTAGCATTAATGTTTCGGGTCTGTGCCCTTTCATCAGAACTGAGAAAGAATCGCAGGCCTGAAGTATTTACTGTTTCTGTCCATAGATGCTGCCATAACCTGGTGAGTATTTCCAACTTTTTTTCTATCTTTTTGTTTCAGATTTCCAGCATCTGCAATATTCTGCATTTCAAACTTGTTCATACTTGTGTGAAACTGTGCAACCAATAACAAATTGATTGTTTCAAATCCTAAGCTAGGGGAACGAATGAAGGTAGTCGATGTATTCGGAACTAAAACATACCAGGATGAAGAGCGAATAATTGCTCAGGTGCTCATCTTCTTTCCTTCTGTTGCATTGAATTTAATTCTTGTGGCTTCAAAAGCGTAGAAATTTTAAACCGTTGAGACATTAAGATTAAAAAGTTGTCTGTTTTACTGGGTAAAATATATTTCCATAAATGATGGTTCATAGTTTTCAATTTTGAATGGTTGGAGCATTTTGACCCAAGATGAACGTTTTTGCTTATTTATGATTATAAAAAATGGTAACGCAAATTTACTACCTTCATTAGCTGAGGCAAAGAGTTTAAGAACAGGGAGCTTATGCTGGAATTGTATGCAAGTTGTTTAGACCACCTAGAGAGTATTGTGTGCAGTTCAAGAATCCACGTTATTAGAGGGATATGATTGCACTGGAGAGTTGCAGAGGATATTTAGCAGGATGTTGCCTGGGCTGGAGAGTTTTAGCTGTGAAGAAAGAATGGACAGACTGGTGGTGTTTACTTGGAGTAGAAGAAACTGAGGGAAGACATAATTGAGATGTACAAAATTATGAGGGGTAGACAGGAAGGAACTTCTTCCCCTTGGTGGAAGGATCTATGACCAGGAGACACAGATTTAAGACAAGGGGCAGAAGGTTTAATGAAAATGTGAGGAAATTTTTTTCACTGAAGATGGTAGGAGTCTGGAACTCACTGACGAATGAGGCAGAAACCGTCAACATTTAAGCACTATTTAGGAGAGCTCTTGGGATTCCAAGTCCTGAAAAATGAAATTAGAATGTTAGGTGGTTGTTTTTGACTGGCACATATTCGATGGACTGAAGGGTCTTTTGCTGTTCTTTAGACCTCTGTGACTCTGTGAAGAATGGTACCAGGAATCAGAAATGTCAGTCAGTTACTTAGATGCACTGGACAAGCTGGGATTGTGTTTGGAGCAGAGAAAATGAGACAGTCTGAGGATAAGGAGTGGCACATCTAAAACACAGATGAGGAGAAATTACTTCTCTCAAAAAGTCCTGAATCTGCAGAATTCACACTAGAGTCTGGTGGATGCCGGAACGTTGAGTAAATCTTTGGAGGAGAGAGAATTTTAATTAGTAATAGGTTGCAGGAGCATGGAGAATGGGCAGGAAAGTGGAGTTGAGGCTGAGATGAGATTAGCCGTGATCACATCAAATGGCAGAACAGGCTCATGGGTCTGAATTGACTATTCCTCTTATGTTCTTAAGGCTTCGATCAAATTATTCACCAGTGATAAGTGATTCTTCCAAAGTAAATAAGGAAAAACTGTTCAGAGACAGAAGGGACAGGAACTAAAGGGCACAGGTTCAAGATGATTCGGCGAAAGAACCTCGGGTGACGAGAAATGTATTTTTATAAACCACATTGCTATGTTCCAGAATGCTCGGCTTGAAGTTAGTAACTTTCAAAAAGAAAATTGGATAAATATTTAATGAGAAAACATTAACAAGACTTCGGGAAAAGAGCAAGGGAGTGGGAGTAATTGGACATTTCTACCAAAGAGTAAGCTTTGGAAAGATGGGTCAAAATGTAGCCTTCTGTGCTGTATCATTCAACATCTCTGATTTAAATATGATGGTGACAGTACTAAATTTGTGGTATTAAAGCTATTAATTATTAATTATAGCTATGAAATCTACCAGCCAACCAATACAAGATAAATTTAAGTTATTCTCGTTGTAATCTCTATGATTAAAAGCCATTACAGTACTGCAATTCAGTTATAACACAATTGCACTGTGCTATCCCTCTGCGACCTCTGAATTCTGATGTTCCTTTCTCTGTGCCTGTCTTGTTTAATTTGTCATTTTGTTCTATGTTGCTTCGCTCTTCTGTTTGACTCAAATTGTGGGCAGGAGGATGGAACACAATTAGCACTTGAGCAGAAGGCTGAGTTATGGGCAGCACCTGCAGGTTCAGATGGAAGTTCAAAGTCCGCTTTGGGCTTGGCAATTGGATAGGATAGAGGTAGTCTCATCATAGGAGCCCATTTGGTAAGTGGTGTTAGAAGCAGTGGCACTATGACTCTCCTATGAAGCATTGGCTCAGTTAAAGAAACAACGTTTGAACGAACCATATTGGCATAGTGAGTAACGGAGGAGAGAGATGCATAGGAGCAGAGTCTGGTGCTCCTGATTAAATAGCCTCCTGTGGATTTGTGGTCTGTTTGGAGAATGGAACAAGCATGCTTGGCCTTCCTGATTCTAGGTCAATCTGTTGCTCCAGTGCAAAGTCTCCTCTTAATGGCCATTAAAATCTGCAAGAAAACTGCCAGAGTGAAAGATCGCAACCAAAATCAGTGTAGTTGGCTTTCATAGGATCATTAGAACCCTTATAGTGCAGAAAAGAGGCTATTCATCCATGGTTCCTGTGCTGATCCTCGAAACAGCATTCTGCTCAGGACCACAGAGAGTGAAAGATCAGTTGTTTCTTGTGCAGGAGATGAAAAGGTGGATCTTCATAAGTTGGACAGCATTGCCAGACTACTGGGAAGCTGGACTCTGATCAATCTGTGGTACAGGAAAACCATTGGATTTAATTTATTCACGCCACTGTCTCCATCCATTGTTCCATACATTAGTGCCCTCTTGTATCTCTCTCCATGCAACATCTAATGTTTTACAATTACAGGGAATCAGTTCTTCTCATTCATCCTTGATCTTCTATTCGGTCTGTTTATGCAGCATTTCAAAAAATATTTAAAATAGAGTAACAGCTGTGTAAAAATTGGAACTCTGTTGGTTCCTTTATTTAAACAAGCTGACTTAAAGGGATTCATTAAAGTTAGATTCAGGTTTTCCATTCACAAGTTGGATTGATGCAACCTATCCTCAGCATTATTACTTTTTTCTAAGATGGCACAATGAGCTTTTTAGTGTTTAATTACCTGAAGTTTCTCTCAATTTGACTTCGCAAGTGTGCTTTCTAAACCTATTAACACAACTATATAGTGACAGCAATAACAACTGTGTAAACAAACTAATGGGTCTAAAGGCAAGTAAGCCCCCTGATCCTGATGGCCTGTTTCCCAGGATCCTAAAAGAGGTAGCTTCAGAGATAGTGGATTCAGAGATGGTTGTAATTTTACAAAACCCCTTGGAATCTGGAGAAGTACCAGAGGACTGGAAAACTGCCAATGTGACAGCCTATTCAAAAATAAGGGAGGCAAAAATTGGATAACTATAAACCAATTAGCCTAAAATCTATTGTTGGAGAAGTATTGGACTCAATTATTTAGGAAGTAATACCAGGACATTTTAAGAAAACGTGATCTAATCCAGCAAATTCAACATGGCTTCATGAAAGGGAAATCGTGTCTGATTAATTTATTACTTTTGATGGGGGTCTCAACCAGAGCAGATAAAGGGCAACCAATAGATGTATTGAGTTAGGATTTCCAGAAGGCATTTGGCAAGGTACCTCACAAAAGGTAAGTCATAAGATAACAGTCCACTGTGTTGGAGGCGGTACACAGTGAGTGGCGTTAAGGGTTTTTTTTTAGGTTGGCGATCTGTGACCAATGGGGTTACGTAGAGATCAGTGCTGGGGCCATAACAGTTTACAATGTATTGATGCTTTGGAGGGATGAAGCAAATATACTATAGCCAAATTTGCAGATGATGCAAACTGATAAAGGCAGGTTGCGAGGTGGATTCAAACAGTTTACAGAAAGATATTGATAGGTTAAATAAGTGGGCAAAAAGTTGGCAGATGGATTATGATGTGTGAAAATGTGAAGTTGTTCATTTTGGAGAAGAGTGCAAAAGAACAGCATTATTTAAGTAAGGAAAACTGCAACACAAAGGGACTTGGGGGTACTTGTAAATGAAACACAGAAAGTCAACACACAAATGTGGCAGGGAATCAGGAAAGCTAATGGAATGTAGGCTCTTATTTCAAAGGCGGTTGGAGTGTAAGAGTGGGGACATCTTGCTGCAGCTGTACAACGTGCTGGTGAGACCACACCTGGACTACAGTTTTGGTTCCCTTATTTCGGGTATAATTTCAGTGGAGGCAATTCAGAGAAAGGTTCATGAGGATGATGCCTGGTATGGAGGGATTGTCTTATGAGCAAAGACTATACAGGTTGGGAATCTACTGACTGGAGTTCAGAAGAATGAGTGGTGATCTCGCATCGAGACATCTAGAATTCTTAAGGGGCTTGACACAGTAAATGCTGAGAGGATGTTTCTCCCTTTTGGGAGAGTCTACTATCAAAGGGCATAGTCTCAGAAGAAAGTGGCACCAATTTAAGACTGAAATGAGGAGTTGAGAGCTTGTAGCTCGTTGCCACGGAGAGCTATGGGGTAGATTCCTTATGTATCATTAAGGCTGAGATAGTAGGGAATTGTGGGTAACAGGGAAAATGCAAGAAAGTGGATGTGAATAATGTTGGATCAGCCATGGTCCTAGCAAATGGTGGAGCAGGCTCGAGGGGCCAAATGGTGTACTCCTTTTCCTTCTTCTCATGGTCCTCTGTGACACCTTTTTAAGGTCCTGAATCATCACAAATTTGATAGGTTCACATAAGGAAGTACTGGCTTTGGTAAGTAAAAGCTTAATCAGAATTTAAGAAATTGCCTTAAAGGAAGGAAATGAGGTAGACATGCTCCACTGCCTCGAACTATAATTGATCTTGACTCTGCGTGCAGTGCTGCTATTAATAAATAGTACATTGCACAGCATAAATTTTCTCCCGAACAGGAGGCTGAACTTTAGATCTTCTGTGTTAGATATCCGTTATGACTGCAGCAGTTTCCACTGCAGGGTAAAGGACATTGTTCGATACTGTCAGTTTTCATGTACATCATTGTGAGGTTTAACACTCCTTCCTTGGTTTGCTGTCAAAATTGTTGATTGTCATGAAAAAAAAGCCTAGTGCAAACTAAGTTGTTTAAATCCGTTTCCACATGAGTATGTTTCTCTGAGGAGAGAATAGCCTTGTGTATGAGTGTGCAGCAGGTCTGGTAACTGAAAGCTGTATCTGCTAATTTTCGGATAGAATATCTGGAACCCTGGCATTGTTTGGCAGCCTTTTGGATAACTTGTTAGTCTATGCAATGGGGGGGACAAAAAAAAAAGCTCACCAGTCTGCAGGAGGCCCAGCTTACTATGGCTGACGGACCACTGTTTACATTGCAGCTGTAAGGTTGGCAACAGAAGGATATAGCAGAACATTATGTTGGCTTGACAGATTAGTGGAGCTCTGTGCGATGAATGAATAGCTGCTGAAAAAGATGTGCTAGATAACAGCAATGCCCATTACAGAGGGACCATTTCACATTCTCATGGATTGTAATTCCACTAGCAGACAGTTCACTTCACTTATTGTGAGTGTTGAGTGCAGCTTGGCTGTGGTGCTGTTGTTGGTCTCATCGATGTTGAAAAGTCATCCTGCTATTTCATTACATTTAACTTGATAGCTGGTGATCACAGTCAGCCTTCTACCAACCAGATTCTTGCTGTCCATCTCAGGTGGGTGGTTATGTATCATTAAAAAGGTAGCCTACTGCCCCGCCAGAGGACTGAACATTCAGGACCACTACTACACGACCATCAAAGATGCCTACCGCTCAATTCTCCACCCACACTTTGGAAAATCCGATCACAGCACTGTGTTCCTCCTCCCAGCTTACAAGCTGAAGCTGAAACGGGAGAATCCTTCACGAAAAGAAGTACAGTGCTGGTCCAAGGCAGCGGAAGACCGTCTCCAGGACAGCTTGGACTCAGCGGTCTGGACTGTGTACGAGTGTTAAACTGAAAATCTTGACGAGCACGCCACCACCGTCACTGACTTCATTAGCAAATGCGTGGAGGACTGTATGCCAAGGAAGTCAATCTGAGTTTTCCCCACTGTAAACCTTGGATGAACCAGGAAATCTAGTCTCTATTGAAGACAAGACATGCAGCATTCAAGTCGGGTGACCTAGACAAATGCAGAAAATCCAGATATGACCTGCACAAAGCTATCAGGGAGTTCAAGTTAGAGGCCCAGACCTACCAAACAGACTCCCGTTGTCTATGGCAAGCCTAAACAACATTACGGTTTACAAAATCAAACAGTGTAAGATAGCCAAAAATGATACATCCCTTCCTGATGCACTCAATGCTTTTTACGCTTGGTTTGAGCAGAATACCACCGGCATGGCAATGCCTGCCCCCACAGCCCCAGATATACTGGTTCCCCCTGTCACCGCGTCAGAAGTCAGATTGGTCTTCCTGGGAGTCAACCCAAGGAAAGTGATGGGCCCTGATGGTGTCCCTGGCTGAGCACTTAGATGCTGTGAACCAAAGGGCAGACGTATTCACCGACATCTTCAACCTCTCCCTCCTACAAGCCAAAGTCCCCAGGTGCTTCAAGAAGACCACCATCATCTACATACTTAAGAAAGCACATGCAGCGTGCCTTAATGACTACTGCCCAATAGCCCTGACTTGGTGATTATTGAAGTGCTTCGAGAGGCTTGTCATGGCCCACATCAATTCCAGTCTCTCAACCTGCCTCAATCCCCTACAATTTGCCCACCGACATGACAGATCCACAGAGGATGCCATATCCCTAGCCCTGCACTCATCACTGGAACATCTGGGCAACAAAGACACCTACGTCAGACTCCTGCTCATTGAAGGTGGAGCTGTAGTCAACACCATTATCCCCTCCAGACTGATTTCAAAGAGCTCCCTCAGGCAGTATGTCCATAACGTCCCTCACCAAATTCTGCAGATGCACCATTGAAAGCATAATGTCTGAGTGGATAATGGCCTGGTACGGCAACTGCTCTGCCCAAGACCATAAGGAACTACAGAAGGTGGTGTGCACAGCGCAGACCATCATGGAAGCCAACCTTTCATCCATGGACTATATTTACATGGCCCGCTGCTGCGGAAAGGTGGCTAACATCATCAAAGACCCATCGCACCCTGGTGATGATCTCCTATAACCTCTTCCATCAGGCAGAAGATACAGACACCTGAACACACGCACGAGCAGGTTCAGGAACAGTTTCTTTCCAACCATTGTGAGACTATTGAATGGACTCTAGCCTCAAATAATGTAACCTGTATGCCTGTAAGTCTTTGATCTGTACATCCTTGCTTGTTGTGATCTGCCTATACCGCTTGTAAACAAAGCTTTTCACTGTATTTCAGTCCGTGACAATAAAATCAAAATCACATCAGCTGTGTTTCCTTCCATGCTGTGTGGCCCAGTTATAATATTGAAAATGCAAGAGCCTTGTCCATCTTCCCTTTGCAGCGTTTGTTAGACCTATTAGTGGCATTTCCTTTGTCATCCCTTAGAGAGATCCATTGAAGTCTTTAAAGTGCTGCTTTCACTCATTCCCCTCCTTTTCACGTGTGCTTTTCTTCCCCTCCCTCCCTGCATCATTCCCAACCCACAAAAAAAAATCCCAGTTTAACAAGACTGGATCATAGTAAGAAATTACAAATTGGACCATCTGTTCAAGATCTAATCACCATAGAGCTACCAGCGTTAGAACAGTGGGTAGCTGTTCTTTCCTGGTAATTTTTCCTGTTTATTATGAGAAAAGTGTGAGATTGATTTATATGCATCCAATGGAAGAAGCCAAGTCTTTTTTTTGTACATACCACTAAGATCATTACCCTCCATTGACACTAATATGTTAAAGTTACTTGTACCATATAGTTTACCAAAATAGTTCTCCGGATGAATGAGTTTCTGGAATTAAGAGTCTAATGACGACCATTACACTATTGTCATTTGTTCGAAAAATCCATTCAGTTCACTAATGTCCTTTAGGAAAGGTAACTGTCATCCTTACCTGGTTTGGACTACATGTGACTCCAGAAGCACAGCAATGTGGTTGACTCTTAACTGGCCTCTCGGTAATAAATGCTGGTCTAGCCAAAGTCACCCACATCCTGTTAATGATTTAAAAAGAATTTAGAAAAGGGTAGACTGTGGTAATTTGAGTTTATTTTCCTTGTGACAAAGTAGTTTGAGGGGAGATCTGATTTGAGATGTGCAAGATTGGCAGGTTTAGCTAATTTTACGTAAATGCTGTTCCCAGTAGCTGCCTGCACACAGACTAGTAACACTGATTTAAAGTTTTGGATAGGAAATATGGCGTGCATGTTAGACTTCTTTATTCAGTGGTAATGACTTGGAACTTTTTGTTGAAAGTAGAGGTAATTAGGTTACAAAGGGAAATTGGATAGGCACTTGAGAAATCAACATGCAAGACTGAGGAGAACCGTAGACTTAATAGACTGAATGGCCTCCTGTGCTGTAATAATTTTAATCCTCTAATTTTTAACTCTTAAACTCATTGTTTCATTATTCGTAAATTTGACTTTTTCTCATCCTTTAGGGAGACAAAGCTGATTGTTTTTATATTGTAGAATCTGGAGAAGTTCGGATAACTATGAAACACAAGGTAAATACAATTACTCAAGTTTTTTTTTAGAAAAATAAATTGAAGTACTAATTGCACAATTTATTTTTCATTCTGAATGTGCAATGTTGTTTTTCTCACTTAACACTTATTCAGTTGACACATTCTATTTGATCGTAAGCTGTTTAACACTTGCACCTGAATGTAGGTATAGTCTGGGTTTCTTCCTATTACTCCCTTTTCCTTCAGACCGTCCGGTCCCTCAAAGAGGAAAGCCTGCTTCATCAAATAAAATTTCTTCTCGCAGATTAATGATGAATTAAAATACCCACGTTAATATTGATGTAAATTAGCAGATGATCATGAAACATAGTGGACATAAGACTTCACTTGAGCATGCTGATTCTAAAACAGTTACAGATTTGCAATTTGCCCCAACTACCCAATATTCTGGATGTAATTATCGTCACTATCCTAATACCAAATACTTCGTTTTAACTATGGGAGTGTAGCTATTTTCAGATGCTCGGAAAGCAACTGAGTGGCTCACTTAACTTGAAGTTTAGGTTCCATCTGTTTCAACATTTTTGTGTTGACAAAACATTCATTCGTAAACTTCTGTACTGAGCATTTATTGAACATGATTTGAATTAGGCTAAATTGTTGTAGGAGATTTGTTACTTTGGGAATGGTTTTCTTACAAAGTGTGTAGTGTAGATATTCAGGAGAATGAATGATTACTTTCTTTTCCCCATCTGCAAATATCTCCCTCCAAATGTCCTGCAGAAGGAGTTTCTAGGATTATTAATATAGTGTAGTGTAGCAGAATAGAAATTCCGATTTCAAACAGAGGCTCATGACAACTTCAGAATTTGATTTTTAATTATGGAGGTTTTTAAATTCCAAAGTTACGACTTTAGCATGTATTTGAAACTCGCGAACACTTAGATTATAATTCATGTCCTAAAGTTGCTCAGTTAACAGGTAATATAAAACACGAATTACATCAATTAACTATAACATTGGTGGAAAGCAAATACACTTAATAAATTCTCTTTGTGCTACTCGTGTAAGCACTATTTAATTAAACAAAATTAACATTTAAGGATTAGCATTTAGCGTACATACTGGAGTAATAGTCAATTGTATGCAAAATGTTGACTGCCAAGAAAACCCTTAACTTTTCATAATATCTTATGTATAAGTCATTGCCCAACTTTTGGCCAAAATATTTTAACTCTTCTTACTTGCCACCCATGTGCTGCCTCTTCAGCAGGCTAGTGTTGTTCCTCACCTGACCTTCCGGCTTGCCACTTGCTCCTCCCTACGCTCCTACTTGCTGCTTTCTCCCTGAGCTCTCCATGTGAAGAACGACCTGGGAATGCAGCGGTGAAAGAGAGGAAGCGTGTGACAGCGGGAGACTTAGGAGAAGCAAGCGGTGAGCCAAGGAGACTTTCGGGTAGCAGAACAGGTCTCTTAAAGTCAGTGGTGATCAATGATACTTCAACACTTCTCTTTCCCCCTCCCCCCTGCAAAACAACGGTATTGCAAAAGCTCTGAAGTGCAATGTCATATCAAAGTACTGTACATGCATGGGTTTCAAACTTTCAAAAATATAATTCATCTAAATATATAGACTCCCTACTTTTTGCCTAAAGTTTGATTTCAAGAAATTCACTTCTCCATGAGCTTCTGCAGGGAAACTGATTTCCAACAGAGTTATTTATGCTAAGAATTGACTTCTAAATTCCTGTTATTAACAAATAAATATTTGTATGGCTATGAAAATTTTCTATCTACTATTTTAATGTGGACAGTTATAATAAACTGGTTCAGTACCTTTCAATAAAAAAGCAGGCGAAATATTATATCCAAATTTTGTGTATTTAGCCTCTAATACAGCAAGTTATTTTTTAGCTACTTTATTCTGTTTTGAACAAGATTAATTGCTGTCAAAAACCAAAACATATAGATGCTGAAGATCTGAAAATTACATTAAAGACATTATATAAATATGATAAATGTCCCTAGCTATTTTACAGCACCATTATAAAACAAAATTTTTAAAAAATTTTAATTGAGATTATGTCACATAACCAAAGGCATGATCAAAGAGGTAAGGTTTAAGGCGTGCCATTAAAGAAGGAAAATGGAGCAGCGATGTGTTGGAAGGGAACTCCAGAGCATGGGGGCTAGATAGTTGATGATGACCCAGCTCCTAATGGTAACATAACTAAAATCAGAGATGCTCACAGAGCCAAAATTAGACTAGTATAGACTTCAATTTTGGTTGTGGGGATGGTGGAGATGATAGAGATAAGGAGGGGTGAAGCAATGGAGAGGTTTGAAAATAAGGATGAGAATCTTAAAGTCAAGATGTTGCTTGACTAGGAGCCAAAGTAGGCCTGCAAATAGAAATCATGGGTGAATAGAACTTCATTTGACCAGCCAAAAGTTTGTTGGAATTGTCAAGCCTAGAGGCTACAAAGCTATAATTGGTTGTTTCAGCAACAGTTGTTTTGAGATGGGTGAAGTTGGTCAACATTAGGAAGCTGAAAATCAGCAGCCATAGAAATGGTGCAAATGTAGTATGAAGCTCATCTCCAAAATGGAAAATATTGGAAGCAGTGAGTATGTAGCATGTAACATCTGTGGAAAGAATAAAAGTTGATTAAATCTGGGCGTGAACATTTGATCAAAAAATCAAGCTCTATATGTTCCATAATCTAACTGTGAACTGCTCTTGACACTCGGCATGTCAAGAAGAATCTGTGTAGCCATCACTTAACATTTGTTTCATCAAATTTTGTTAGCTACATTTGCAAATATTGAAAATTCATTTTCCTTTTTCTTTTAATATAGACCAAACCTGATGCAGACAATGGAGTGGAAATAGCTCGCTGTTCAAGAGGGCAATACTTTGGAGAACTTGCTTTGGTAGCAAATCAGCCACGTGCAGCATCTGCCTACGCTGTAGGAAACGTGAAATGTCTCGGTAAGCCGTTAGCAATTTAAGGGACATTAAAAAAGAGTGGGGAACATCTGGTTAATGGTTTCCTGGATATTCGTCAAATACTTTTTCTGTTGAAATAATTTGCTGTAAGTGAATGATTATCACAAAATTTCACACGTTAGAAATGTAATGAATTAATTGTGACCTGAGTGTATTACTCTGGAGGAATAAATCAAAAAGCAAAGACACAGTTAGATATATGTTGGTGACTACACATTGAAGTAATATGTACAGTCCTGGTCTCCACTGTACAAAATAGATGTGAAACTGGAGAAAATGGGGAACAAAAGATGATACTAGAACCGAGTGATGTATCATGATGCATGAAGTGTAAACAGTGTGGGATTCATCTCCACAAAACAGCTTGAAGGGTCTAGGCCCGAAACGTCAAGTTTTCCTGC
>JAHRHZ010000046.1:33874370-33889426 GCA_024137785.1 Ginglymostoma cirratum | reverse complement strand
ATGCTGCTTGGCCTGCTGTGTTCATCCAGCCCCACGCCTTGTTATCTAGCATTCTGAAGAGAGCCTTTTTCACTCCATGTATGATTGGAATGAGACTTGCTTACACCTGGAGTAATTGAGATAAACAGTACAAATATGTTCAGGAAGAAGTGAGATAGCAGTTGTGGGGGAGGGGAGAGGAATATAAAGGAGATGATCAGGTGGGAGGAGGATAGAGTGTATCATAAATAATGGCCTACACTGGCTCACCCAAATGATATGTTTGTGTTGTAATTTCTATATTTATTCATGTCAGTAGTTTTACACAACATAAATTAGGACCAGCAGTAGGCCACTCAGCTCCTTCTGCCTGCTTCACCATTCGGGAAGATTATAGCTGATCTGATTACTCCACGTTCCCACTGACTGGGATAATCTTTCACTCCTTGTTTCTTACAAACTGTTTGGTGAGGCACTCAATCTGGAGCTAGCTTGGTCTGGTCTTCAGGTGTCTTGTGAACAGCAGCGCGTGTTCCTTCAGTTGTCACCTTCTGGCAGGTCATCCTCTGATATCTTCCGGGGCTGAGAGAGATCTCCCCAACAACATGGGTGTGGCCAGGAGACCAGCCACATCGACTCTATTGGGTTGAGGATCCCAGACATTCTGTGTCTCATTCCAGCCCCTGATGTGCTGATTTGACGATTACCTGATTGAAAGGTCAGTCCTGTCAGTTTTGTAATTATTCAATGCTTTTCTACTGGCTGCTTCTCTCTGTCCTCCAGGACACCATCCAGAATTTCATGGTTAAGCCTGCTGTGAAACCTGGCTATCCAATCATTGACCTGGTATGATGAGCCCCAAGGAAAGGATTAGATCTTGTCCAAAAAACAATGTATGGCAAACAGTCTCTGGATGACTGTGGGGTGCTGTTAAAAACCAGCTCCGGAAAGTCCTCTGGCTACCTCTGTTGAGGCAAAGTGTGCAGATGCTCATGCAGATTATGATTCTCCCTGTTCATTGTTCTCTGGATGCCAGGAGGTGGTCCAGCTCTCGGCAAAGGCGCAGACTTTGCCAAGCTCCTGGAAGATCTTGCTTTCAGAGTTCTGCCCTGATCTTGAACCCAATATAGAACACGAGAACGGACAAACCAATCATGTATCAACATTCGCTATAAAGTGGTGAACTTGAAGACATCTATAGGTACGAGAACATGCCTGGTCTTGTTACTGTTGGGCTCCATCTGTAAAATTCATTGCAAAGACCACTTGAGTTCACTTGTTAACTAGGGCTCCCATGCTGAGGTGAAGTCACTTCTCTACTTTAGCCAAAGTTCACTTATCAACAATATCAGAAATCAGCCCCTATTAGTAATTCCAGTCTCTGGTCAACATGTCCATCTTTTCTGTTGCTTGCTGTTCATTTGATCATGAACTGCCACTAACACTTGTGGCTGTGGAGAATAATGAGTTGCCTCACCACTTTCTCCTTGTTATGAACCAGCTGATAAAGGATTCCACCTTCATGCAGCAGCTCAGTTTCTGTGCCTGTTTGTCACCAGCTGATGAAGGGTCCAGTTTGGTGGATGTTGGGCCGTCCAGTAGAGGTGCAATTTACTGATGTCCATGTCAGTTGGCTGAGGATGTCAGAGACCATCTTTTGAGTTAGATGGTATATACTGAAACTATACCTGGCTCTATTTGGTTTGGACCTGAATCTTAGCCCAACTGTCACTGAACCACATGACCATGAAGCATGACCATAGTGTCAGTCACAGTCTCCACCAACTGGGCAAAGGTGGGGTCTGTCATGTGGTCAGTCTTCTGACTAAGAGCATCAGCATTTGCTTTGTACAAACCTTCTATGGTAAAAAGACCAGGAAACCTATTTAGTTTCCTCTTAGTTTTATTTTGGGCCTACTCCTATACGGCTAAGATTTTCTCCATCAGGAGTAATGTGTCCAAGGTTCCATACTTCTGTCCAGAAAGGTTGGCACTTTTCTGGTTTGACTTTGAAATTAATCATGACAGTCTAAGTCAGTGTTTAGTCTTTCAGGGGTGTCCTCTAGTGAAAGGAACTGGAACCTAAGGTCTCCAAAAGCTTTATAAAAACCAAAAGAACTGCGGATGCTGTAAATCAGGAACAAAAACAAAGGAAAAAACAGGAAGAGTCACCAGACTCGAAACATTAATTCTGTTTTTTACCTTCACAGATGCTGCCAGACCTGCTGAGCTTTTCCAGCAACTTTGTTTTTGTCTCCAAAAACTTTATTCATATTCATGAAAGATTGCAGGGCACTACAAGAGCCCAAATGGCATTCTTGTATATTTATAAAGTACCCAGGGGACTTTATGTTGAAGATGATATTGCTCCTGCTCAATGTCGTCATCTCCCTCCTTGGAAGAGTGCTGCCGCTCACCGAGTTCTTTAGTATCCATCACATCCCATTTGGTTGCTCCAATTGTGCAGAGTACAGCTTGCTGCCACAATCACCATCCCGCCCCCAAAAAAGGCTATTGTCTACTCCAGGAATGGGCTGCTTTGTATCTATACCACTTCAATTGGGGGTTAAGTAGTGGAGTCACCAGGCAGGGTTACAGAGGGTTGCCCTAATCTTAGTAACCATCCTTCTAAGGCATCATGCTCTTGAAACAAAGCAGGACTATAAGAATTTGAGATGATACAGGCATTATTACGGCCTCCACCCTATCTGGCATAGGCATTGTAAGATGTGGTACTGATGATGGCAGTGACTTCGTACATTAATGAAACCCTTTTCTGTTGATCAAGTCTAAAATGTGTACACCGTGTGCAGTCTAAAATGCCTTGCACTTGGGGGTAGCTGCCTGTGTTAGAAAAGCCTACTGCCTAAGCTGCAGCACTGATCTCATCACGGGGAAACTAGATGAACTGATGTGATCTGTCACAAATTGCACTGGTAACTGCCTTGTGTGTGACGATTGAGATCCCGCATAGGCTCCCTGCTGCCTATGCGTACCTTAAGCTTGACAGCTATTGGGTTAGGATGGCTACCCAACCCATCATGCCATAGATTTTTAGGTCTTCGATTTTATTGTCATGTGTACTGAAGTACAAGAGTGCAGTGAAAAGTGTATAATGTCACCACAAATGGTGTCATCTTAGGTACCAAGGTACAAGAAAAGCTTTGATGCAAAATAGTAAGAGAAACAAGAGTTAAAAAGTTAAGCATTACTTCATAGAATAGTAGAAAAATAAACAAATAGGTAATCGTTTACATTAAAGTCTTTCATAGTTTAAACTAGGAAAATAAAGGAATAAGTTAAGTTCAACAGTCTTTGAGTCCTCTGCTTATCTCGCTCTACTGTCTGTTCTCGATGCCACAGTCGCAGATATGATTGCTCCTGCTGAAACTGCCACCACTCTGGTCTCCCCGGTGTCTGTGGACATGCCCAGGCAGGATCCACTCACTCACTGAGCCGAGTTGCTGCTGAGGCCAGCCAACTTACTACAAGAGACCAGGCTAAAAGCCGCCATGAGACCAGGCTGGGACCCCCGAGAGACCAAAGGGAGAGAAAAAGAAGGATAAAAGAGAAGGGACAGGAGTGGAGGAGCTCCAGTTGGAGTATCCTACTCCGCTGTCAGCTTGACCAGAACCAGTGACTGGTCCCACTCCAGATGACACAGTTCTGTGACGGTGTCCCATGATATCCTCCATGTGTGGTAGTAATGCTACTCGCTCATCTGGAGAAAATGGCATCGAGGGTGATAGACCTCCTTCGCATCCTGATAGGACCATAGACTAGTTTCTTCGTGTATTCAGCACTTTCAGGAGGAGGTGCTGTTGGCTCACTTGTTCTCCCATTTTTCTGTGCCTTTGTTACACTGCGGCCACCGCAATGATAACCCCTGCTCTGGTTGCGCCTCATCCTCAATAGCATGCAAGATGGAGGACTCCACCAAGGTGGATCATGGAATGCCTATACATGGATCTTTGACATAGTGGACCTTTATTCTGATGTGTGCAGCACAAACTATGTTGCACCAGTAGAATGAGAGTGTTACATTACTGACACATTGCCCCTCGTACCACCATCTAAGAAGGACAATATTTCATATAAGAGCATGTTGAGGAATACTTGCAGTTCAAGGTGAGAGGCAATTGATTCAGTACCTTCTGTGTAGCTTGTGAGGCCTTCTATTGTCTTTGTGAATTGTGACCTGCAGATGCTACTTTTAAGGTTGCCTGTGGCTATTTCTGCTGCAGGGATAACTCTAGTTAATTTGTAATGACATGGTGAAGATTGCTTGTGGTTAGGATTTGTGTACCTCATAGTTGGTCTCAGCGTGCAGGACTCTGTGATTACAGATGTCTGCAACCTATACTTTGGAAGCCTAATTGATGCAATTGTCTCTTGAACGGCCTCACATTGCTCCCAAGTAGAGTCCACATACTCTTATAGAAAAAACTACTTGCTCCATGCACTCTGGATGTGGTCACCAGCCATGTTTCATTTTCCATTGCACAACTGGAAATCAGCCGAGGATGGAAAGCAACACAGGACACACCTTGCAGTGTCAGTCTCATCCTTAGCCCCTTAACGTAGGGGACCCCCGATCTTTCATGTCCCTTTTCTTCCTTGCTGTCCCTAATGACTTGATTGTTGAGTTTCTACACATTTCCCACCCAACTCTTTCACTCAAGTCTTCAAACCCAACTTTATCCCTGCTACCCCATCTACAACATTGCCATGCCAACCATCATCGTTCACTGTGTCCCCCCTTGAATCCAGGGTGGTGATGAACACTGACCAACCAAACTCCCCCTCCACAGGAACTTGTCTTGCAGTATAATATTGTCTCCCAACCTTGGATGTTCAATTGCCCCCTGTCACAGTTATTGTCCCTCTGCATCTCAGCATGCTGCCTCTTATTCCCATTATCAACTACTGCAGTTTCCCTATCGCAGTGATAACTTGCCTTGACTTTCAGTGAACAGCTTCCCCAGGACTGTGGCTCACACCACTGACCAACTTGCAAGGACAGCCCCACATGATGAGTGATCAGGCCTGTGATTGATCTCTGTACAGCTCCCTGATGGACTTGCTGCAAATCCCCAACTGGTTGCGCTGGATCTGCAGAACTAACTGTGGCCCACTTCATGATATGGAACCCCTAACCCTGACCATCCCATGCAACTGATGGATTGTGCCCATGTCCCCTGGGCCGAAAAGAAATGCTATCCTACAGTTGCCCCTTGACCTGACTGAGAGTGACTCTCTTTAGACTTTGCTGTTTGGTTGAAGCACATTATATGTTTGTCATGTAAGTTGCTGGCACACACTGTACAGGTATGACGTTGATGTATCATATTTCTGTACAACATATCATGTCCAATCCTTTGAGTGAACACTGCTGATAGGCATCACAGTTGCTAACTGCTATAAGGCAAGGCTCGACAGAATTACTGTGAAGCTTTAAGTTCTGAATGATGGCAGTAAAGTGCATTATATTCAAGGCAAGACACAGATGCCGTGAATATCCAAGAGAGCACTAAGCCAGCAAATGAAAAGGCCGGAGATGGACCCTGCTCCGGCACATGAAATGGGCTGCATACTGTGCGCACAAAGTGGCCTGGTGTTAACATTGCTAGGAAAGGTGTATTTGTACTCCAAAGTATTGAAGTGGAGAACTGTACTCGGTGAGTTGGAGATGTGTCATGATGTATGTCCGATGCCAGACACTGTGGCAGCAGGATGTAGGCAGTCACTGCCCATGGAGAATGCCCTGAGATGCTGGCCAAAGTGAAGGTCCAGAGGATCAAGCAGCGATCTGGGGCTGCTAGATACCTGCTCTGACTTTCATGTTGGGAATTGTCACCTTGTTTCACTTTGCTGCATGGGAGAAGAGCAAAGTACATATAAATGAGGCAAGATTAGGTGGTCGTCGTCGTCATCATCATCCCATCGAATCCACACCGACCTTCTGAAGAGCATCCCAACCAGACCCAGCTCCTTCCCTATCCCTGCATTACCCACCCTAGCCACTGGGCAATTTAGTATAGTCAATCGACCTAGCTTGCACAGCTTTGGACTGTGGGAGGAAACCGGAGCACCTGGAGGAAACCCATGCAGGCACTGGGTGAATGTGCAAATTCCACACAGACAGTTGCCCAAGGCTGGAATTGAACCCAGGTCCCTGGTGCTGTGAGGCAGCAGTGCTAAACAGTGTGCCACTGTGTAATAACGAGATGTTAATGCATGCAAATAGGCCTCTTGCCCCTCATTAGTTAGATTCTCCCCTTGCAATTCCACCTTGAGTAGAAAATTGGACTTTATTTTTCTTGGTGTCAGGAATCTAATGTTTGTGATCTTGCCATTTTTATTTTGCAGCTAACTGCTCACATTATTCAGGGTGTGGGAAAATTCTGTCCCTGGTTCTTAATTTGAAGCCCAGCTCAACTTATTGGCTAAGAAGAACCTCTGTCCTTGTCCTGCCCATGTCCTTGGTACCTGCATGCACCATGGTGACTACATCCTCCCCCGCCCATTGTCAGTTCCTCCAGCAGCCTTGAGCAGACATCCCAGTGTTCCTGCTAGGTTTTGTTTTAACCTTTTTGTGCAGACCTCCAAGATCTTTGCTCAATAGTGACTTCTGTATCCAACCACTTAACTGTCTTTAAGCATGGGTTTCTATCATTTTAAAGAGGCCAAATACTTCTGTTCTAATAAAGTGCACTATAATATCCCTTCTAAACCAAAATTTATCTATCCTGCCAGGGTCAAATCTATTTTAAATATTTAAGGAAGTAGTGATGAAAACTGCAATATCTGCAGGTGCTGGCACCTTTCATTGTGAATTGAATCCCAGATGTATCCTGTTGATTTCAGAACCAAATCATTTACAACATACAACTACATTATACCCACAGGAAGTACATTTGACCTTCAACAAATTAATATTAACTCACCAACTAAGCTTTTCCTCATACTGAATCTAGTTGTAGTGCATAGAGTAGTGTGAAATTGGCTAGATTTGTATGTATGCTGATTTAATTACAATGAATTAGTTTTAGGAGTGACACAGATTGGCAATACAACGAAACCAATATCTTACACTAGGGTTACACTCAAACATTAATCCATCATTAAATGCAATACACTAATACATGTTTTTTCTAAAAACCTTAAAACATTTGCCCTTGCCAAAATAAACTTTGATGTGGAGGTGCCGATGTTATACTGGGGTGGACAAAGTCAGAAGTCACACGACACCCGCTTATAGTCCAACTGGTTTATTTGAAATCACAAGCTTTCGGAGCACAGTCCCTTCGTCAGATGCAGTGAAAGGAAAGAGCATACCAACACAGAATTTATAGGCTGAGACATCAAAAGATCATACAACCAGTGTGAATGGAGTGTCAGATAATAAGTCTCTGCAGGTGACCAAGAGCATTGGACAGTGAGTAAAGTGTCAACAGCTGAATAGCCAGCAAAGGGATGATCTATAATCTGATTAAACGAGGCAGAGAAATAATTGCAAAAAATTAAAAATTAGGCAATGCTGGAGACAAACCAAGTGACTGGAATAACATGATAGGTACGTGTGACTTCTGAAAAATGAACTTTGACTGGTGATTGATGTGACTTTTTTTGAAAAAGGTGTATCAAGAGGCAGTTTGAAGCAACAAACACTAAAAACTGAATTATTGGACCTGGTTGGCAATCATTTGGAGTTTGTAATTTATTATGTTTGTGCTGATTAATTTCATTGCTCACATTTCCATAAACATTCTGATGAATAGATGGTGCAGACTGTCTTTCTGGTTTACTAGTCTATATTGAAGATTACAGTGCAACAGACAATGATTTCAATATATATTTAAGCAAAACACATTGGACTAACTTCACAGAGGTCAGTATCCCGTCGCCAAGTCACCCTTCATTTACACGTGGAGAGTCCTTGATAATGATCCAGCTCCCTCAGAGCCAACCGAAAGTGTGAACAGAGCCTGTGACACTCCTGTTTATATCTTTCAGCCAGGGATCCCTGATTGGGGCTGTTAATCTGGTCCAATCAGGGAACCCATATTCTATGAGCTGACCTTGTTACAATCACTACACACATCAGTCCTGAGAACCACATCATCTTTGCTTGCAGTCTGTCATAATTTCTTACACAAAGGGGTTGTGCTGTGAGAAGGTTGATGTATAATGGGCCTAAATTTTCTGGAATTTTATATTGAGGTGATCTGATTGCAATGTATAAAATTCTGGAAGGTCTTTTTTTTTTATTCACTTGTGGGATGTGGGCATCACTTTCATTGTCTCTCTCTAGTTACCTTTTGAGAAGCGGGTAATGAGCTGCCTTCTTGAACGACTGCAGTCCATGTGCTGTAGGTAGACCCACAATGCCCTTAGGGAGGGAATTCCAGGATTTTAACCCAGCAACAGTGAAGGAACAGCAGGATGTTGAGTGGCTTGGAGGGAAACTTCCAAATGATGGTGTTCCCATGTATCCGCTGTCCTTGTCCTTCTAGATGGAAGTGGTTGTGGGCTTGGAAGATACTGCATAAGGATATTTGGCAAGTTTCTGTGTTGCAAATTTTAATCAGTACAGATTGCTTCTACTGAGCATCAGTAGTGGAGGGAATGGATGCTTGAGGATAGGGTGCCAATCAAATGGTTGCTGTCTTAGATGGTGTCAAGCTTCTTGAGTGTTGTTGGAGCTGCACCCATCCAAGCAGATGGGGAGTATTCCAACACACTCCTGACTTGTGCCTTATAGATATGGACATGCTTTGGAGAGTCAGAAGGTGAGTTAAGTGCTGTAGTATTCTTAGCCTCTGACTTGTATTTGTATGGCAAATCCAGCTAGGTTTCTGGTCACCTTCTGGTCGTTGGATTAGGGATCAGTCATTTTCGCCTAATAAGAAATTAATTGACTCTTGAGTTTGATGAATCTTTGAGATGGTGCTCCATCACTGAGTAAATTCATGATGGAAGTTGATATATTTTTGAACCTTTAAATAAGTCAAGACATGTGGGATCCAGGAAGGCAAGTCAATAGAGGATCAGAGATGATCTTAACTGAATAGCAAACCATGTTCAAGGGATTGGGAGGTCCATTCCTACTTCTTCTGTCCTTATTAGAGAAGGACGATGATCAGAAACCTTAAACAAAAGCAGTTAATAGAATCACAACAAGAAACCACCCTCTCTTTATTTCCAAATGGCTATAATGTGTGTGAAAGCAGGTATTTGGTCTCTTGATTGTAGCATGTGGGCTATTTTGGGGAAGTTGGTTTTAATCTGTTGTTTAATCAGTTTTATGGTATTTGCAGCAGAGTAATAGGCAGTTTGGACCACAGGACCACATTGGTATTTATGGTCCACATAAACTTATTCAGTATTTTCAATTTGCAGGGAACAATTTAAACAATTATTTCTAAAATGGCAACTGGAAAACATTGTTAATTCAATGAAAAACTATTTTAAAAGTAAATTGATGTGTAATCTGTCTCTTATGGTCTTGAGTCATAATTCCTAATCTGGTTATGAAAGCCTCCAATTGAGAGGAAATGATTATGTTGTCCTCCCTGTAAGTGCTGGACACAGACTGAAGTTCTGAAGCTCACATTGAAATTGTTTGATGGCAATAAATATCACCACTACAGGGTGAATTAGGAAAATAATCAGCCAGGGTTTCAGTTGCTGAGGCTGTTCTGACTGAGGCTGAAGGAGTGTACAGTTTCTCTCATCCCACTAGTTTAGGTGTTCCCAACATAAAATCAGATTATTGTTCCAGTTACCCAGATGACCAGTTGAACAATTTATCTGTATTAGGTTTTAGACAACTAGATGTATCAATCAGGTTTCTTAATAAACACAATTATTGACTTATTGCCAAAATAAATTTTTATTAAATGACAATGCAACAATTGGTAAGCATACCCAGTTGGTAGTTTAGAAGTATAAATACTTATCTCTCTAAATAGTTCCAAAACATACTCACACTCTTTTGGAAAAGAGGGACAAATCAAATTTCTCTGCAGAGACTGGCTTTCTGAAAAACAAATACTTTGGCCATGAGTTATCCTTGAGGGCAAAAGGATAAAGCTTAGAATGTTCTAGAGGCTGTTTCTCCGATATTCTGTAATTAGTGACACACAGTTGTCTCTAAAATCTTGCAGACAGAGCATGCTCAGGAAATGCATATTGAGATGTTTCTTCAGTCACTCTTTCAAAAGAACAATTAGTGTACAGGCTATTGTATAAAACCCAATTGAATGAGCAGTGAAATATTTTCATTTTGCTCATAACAGTGCTTCTGAGGGCTCTTATGACACTGTGGCAATGCACTTGCCTTAGGGTCAGAAAGTCTGTGTTCAAGTTCCATATGTCCAAACAAGTTGATTCAATTACAGTATTGCTAAGACAACAATTATTTACCTACAGTAGCAGGCATCTTTGCTAAAGCTATAGCTCACTTCCTTACTCTTGGCTATGCTGTCTGCGATGGCCACTATGGGCTAACCATGAAGCGTGGACCCCAGGAAGGCCCCCAGGGCTCTGCAGACCCCAGTTTGAGAACCCTTGCCCTATGACAAGATGTGAAATGTCAGTAACTAAGCCATTTAAAGTTAGAATAACTTTCTTTTTTTGTGCCTGGCCATTTATTTTTTTTCTACAGTTATGGATGTGCAAGCTTTTGAGCGACTGCTTGGTCCTTGTATGGATATTATGAAGAGAAACATTGCAAATTATGAGGAGCAACTAGTGGAACTTTTTGGAACGAATATGGATCTCACTGATCCTGGTGTATGAACAAGAAAATTGAAGGACACCACTAAGATGCATCACTGTGGAAAATGTGGATTCCCACTGAAAAGTGCATTGAATTGTATAGAAGGGAAGCATTTTTTGTAGCTATTCTGTTTACTTATTTTTTAATCAAAACCAGAATTATTACCACTGCAATATAGTGATAGGCTATAATGTAGCTTTTAGTTATCAATTTTCTGAAACATGCAGGTTATTAAATAATAGATAAATATTTGATTAAAAATTTTAAATGAGTTGATATCTGAAATTGTTAAATAAAATAACTGCTCAACAGAGGATCTGCAGTGACGAAGAAAGGAAAGGAATATATGACTTTGTTGATCCTGCATATAGTGTGTTTTAACTTAAACATATAAGTTACTTAATAAACTTTATTTGACAACTTGAAACCTAGTTACTTTGAGAAGTCCCACGAATTATACAAGAGATGTATAGCAGATTTAAGTGGATTTCACTGTTTGGAACTGAATTCTGCACTTTTTTTCATCCTGTTAGCTTAATTTCCATGCCAAAGTATTTGACTATTTTGTGAACAAGATTTATATTTTTTTTTGTTTGAATTCTGTCCTGGATCATAATAGAATGAAAATTCAAAAATAGCAACTATTGGAACATATTTCACCAAAGAAATGTGTGTATGATAAGGTAAAGTTATAAAAGTATTTATTTTGAAAATTAATTTTATAGAAAAATCTGTTAACTAATTTGTTTTCTCCCCCTACTTCGTGAAATGTCTCATTCAGGACTTGTTAACACAGTAGCTAAATAGAACCATGTGATCTGATTTAAATCTGACTTGCGTGTTAAAGTTGCGTTGAGGTGGGAGGGGATAATTCAATAATTAATTCCTTTCTGATGTCGCACATACAAGTAATTACCATGATAGCGGACCCAATGACTGGATTCAGAACTGTTAACCTGTTTGATCTGTGGCTTTGAGTCTAAATGCCAGTATTTGCTAAAGTACAGGGAAAGGACTTTAGTGATTCTGAAATCTTTCACCATCATACTTTGCACCTTTTTCATTTTAATCCAAAATAGAAAACAACTTAGTCCGTATGTAACTCATCACAATACAAGTAATGTTTTAAAGTAGATGTCTGAAGAACATCTACATGGCTCTTGTCTTTTATCATTAGATAAATTAACTGCAATCTTGCCACATATCTATAATGTTTTGTTGGATTTAGCACTGATCACAAAATCTCACATTTTAAATGGAGATATTTACTAAAGACTATTTACTGGGGCTAGTTATTTGATTAAGCTACATGTAACACTGTTGTACTGTGCTGGATTATAGTCTGGTTATTAAAAACCCTTTGGCAATCTAGCAATGTTGAGTACGGTTAGGCATTTTTAGAAGATATGCATCTAATAAAATATGGACTTACTTAAGAAACACTTGCAATAAGTTTTCATCGTAGTGGATCAAATTAAAGTATTCATCTGTTGCAGGCATTTAACATTCCAAAGCTATTATAACCCTCTTTTTGATTCTTTAAGTTTTAAATTGGTCTCCAGTAATTTCATTGTTCGTACAGTGTCTTATGACTAATTCAGATAATTGAGTAGCTGCCAAAAAAACAGTTCCTCATTACATGGGAAGTGAATCTCCATGAACTATAGAATCCTGTTGTGTTCGTATGTAGTTTTAGTTCAGGAATGCCAATTGATGCAGATACTATGTTTGAATAAACTTCTCTAATATAGGATGCAGTTCTCTAATCTCACTGGCCGCCAGTTTAGGGACTGAGACCCAAAATTTTCTTGGTGAGACTGTCAGATCTGATGGCAGGGGACAGTAGTTTTGGGCCCTTGAGGTGCAGCCAGGCCAAAGGGTGGAGTGAGACATCAGGGTCTTGGGGGAGGTGTACGTGAGATTGTGTGTAGTAATTTGGAAGAATCAGTGAACAATTGTTCATGAGTTAAACTAGGTTTTTTTTAAATAGTTTAACTTCTGGCCTGAGTGACTATTTACTTAATTGCAGTGGAACCCTCTGAATTCTCTGATTTTTTTTAAATGGATACTTTTGGAATGTTCCAGGTGTGAGGGAATTATTCCTTGGAATCAACTTTTTTTTGGGCCATTTGTTTAGAGGCTGCTATGTTGCACAACTTAAATTCACGCTGCAGAAACTATTATCTGGCCATTAGAAAATGAGGACCCAGAATTTTTTTAAAAAATTCATTCATGGGATGTGAGCATTGTTGGTGAGGCCAGCATTTATTTCATTTCCCCTCTTGCCCAGAGGTTAGGCAAGAATCCAACCATGTTGTTATGGGTCTGGAGTTTCGTGTAGGCAAAACCAGGTGAGGATGGCAGATTTTCTTAGTTACCCGGATAGTGTTTTTATTTAAGATAATCAACAGTGGTTACATGGTAGTCTTCAGGACCACTTCTTATTACAGATTTTCCTTGAATTCAAATTTCAGAACATTAGCTTAGTTTCATCAAGATTATCAGTCCAGTGGTTATGCCACTACCTTCCCGTTTGTGGAATGTTGTTGTGAACAAAATAATTTACTTGGCTTTGCAAATTGTGATAAATGTAAGTGTTAACAAGTATTTTGGCGTTTGAGACAGTGTATACACACAGTCAATCGTTACTGAAGGCATTACAAGCTCCAACTATCTTGAATGTTTGTGCTCATTAGCTACAAACCAGAATCTGGAATATTTCAACTCCAGAATTCCTAACATAGTTAAAGTAATATTTGAAATGTTAACCATTTATTCTTTGCCTTCCCACCAAATCTTTGATAAAATGTAGAAAGTGTTACCCCAAACATATCTATTATTTATCATTAAGGGCATACCCTGGGATGAAATCTCTGGCTCACAATGTGCAGTGCTATGGAATATCTGTTAAGAATGCAATAGAAATATTGCATAAATGTGGCATGAACATGCATCTTCACCTGCTGAAACTTCCTGAGAGTCAAAACAGAATTCAGAACTCCTCGACAAAATACAAAAAGGAAACCAAGTGGATTATCTATGTGGAAAAATTCATAATTATAACAAACCAGGTGCAATGGAAGCTATATCTTGTGCTAAAAACCTACCAATGAACTGAACCTGAAAAATTAATGACTCTAAGTATTAGTCAATGATTTTGCTTCCATGTTATTGGGAGCTAGAATGATAACTAAGTTGATAGCTCTTCTGCCTCTGAACCAGAAAGCACTAGGTTTGAATCCTTTCCCAGGATTTGCTCCCACTAAAGGATGCAGCTGTTAGTGCACAAAACAAACATGTATTAGTGAGAGTCCAGAGTGCAGATAAACGAAGATTTAGCAATTGGAAGGGTATCCAGCTGTAAAGCCACTTACCAAATTCAACAAAGAATTGATATGTGATCAACCAGCACTGTTGTTATCCTGTGTAAATATGAGAAAAACTGAAAGAGAAAATTGGGAAAATGTTTGGTCATAATCTCAAAAGACTACAAAAACAAAATCCATCGTTCACAATCATACCAAATATTCATGAAGTTTGTGCCTTTTTGGGAACTTCATTAATTGGACATCTTTGCTTCATTTTAATTCCTGGAGTTGGAGTTTGTATTTTAGTTTTTTTCTTTTTAAAAAAAAAAGTCTGTCTTTCTTTTTCCAGAAACCAATGATACGATCAAGCACTTTTTTGTTAAAATTGAATCAAATTCTATGAATGACCATTGCCACAGGCAATCCAATTCCATAGAACATACACAGAAAGATACCATTCAGCCCAACTGACAGTGCCAGTACATGTACAACCTGCAAGTCCCCTTTCATTCCTTCTATCTTATTTGAGCCTTTCAGTGTATCATTTTAATTCTGTCTCTTTCATAGATTTGTTCTAAGCAGTCTGTAAAAAGAAATTTCCTTTTGATTACCAATTTATTGTTTGTGTGACTAGATTGTATTTGAGGTTACTAGTTTTGAATTCTTGGAGAAGTGAAAACATCCCATTCATAAAGATCTTCATACCCCTAAGTCTTTTCTGAAGAAAAATATCCTCATCTGTTTCATCAATTCAGTCTTTATTCATAAGTATCAACTGTCTATTGTTGCTCAACTTGTGTTTCGTATGTAATACTTCTCATTTGTTCAAATTTTATATTCAACAAACATTAATTCAAATGTGTTGGAATATATGAATCAAAAGTAAGTAAAGCAAAATAACAATCTCTTGAGAAAAGTACTGAGGAGACTAATGGGGCAATAGGCTGATGCGTCATACAGTCACACCGGAAAGCAACAGAGCCTTT
>JAHRHZ010000046.1:33830422-33873970 GCA_024137785.1 Ginglymostoma cirratum | reverse complement strand
CTGAATAAATGGGAAAAGAAACACTGTTTGCTTGTTTATATATTTTGCAATGTTTTATAGATGGTTGTTAGTTGCAAATCTTTTATTCTAAAAGAGAACTCTAGAAGAAAATAGTTCAGCAGTTAGTACTATTCAAATGTGAAGATGCTGGTAAAAGGTCTGATTAAACAGATTTATTTTTTCAGTTTCACTGTATACTGTAATAAATTTTGGAAAGGGCAGTTTTTCATACTTTTGTTTGAAACATGGGATAGTACAAACAGTCTTTGTGTGAAAATGTTTTGAACAACATAATATGTGATATTTTTATTGGAAATGTTATGATTGGAAGCATCACATATAAAGGAAACAGCAGATATTTAAAACATGGAGCAGTGAGAAGTAGTGGTTTATCAGGTCACATAAATACAGATTTATATTTATGATGTTGACTTCATTCAAAAATGTCTTTTTTTTTTTTGGCAGGTTGTACTTCCACCCAGTTGTTTTGGCCTGTCGTCTGTTAAATTCTGTGTAACTTGATAGAAGGAGTTGATTTAACCACACCCAGTTTAAGTATAGGGAAAGAAAAGAACAGTGAAACAGAATGCAGTAATGTCACATGTCCCCTGTGCATGTTTAATTTCATTATCAAGTTGCTACCTAAATCTAGTTTATTTATTTAAAAATATGTAACTTGTTTCCTGAGTCCTCTGGCTTCCCCCGATCTATAAAATAGGTTCTACCAAGCAAGTTTTGTAAATTAATTTGTTCAACTCCCCAAAGCCTGTCCATCATTTACAAGGCATAATCCAGGAATATGATAGAATACTTCCCACTTGCCTGGATGAGTGCAGTTCCAACATCACTCAGAAACTTGACACCATTCAGGACAAAGCAGCTCACATGATTGGCACCTCATCCACAAACATACTGTCCTTCCATCACAAATGCTCAGTAGCAACAATATGTAACATCTACAAGTCACACAGCGGAAGTTCACCAGGTCTCCTTGACACATCTTCCATGTCCACCACCATTTCCATCTTCAAGTACTATGGCAGCAGGTACATGGGAAAACCACCACTTGCACATTCTGCCCTACAAACCACTCACCATCTGACTTGGAAATATATTATCATTCCTTCATTGTCACTGAGTCAAAGTCCTGGCACACTCTCTGATAGCATTGTGCCTACCTACAGCACACATCTGCTGCAGTTCAAGAAGGCAGCTCACCATCATCTTCTCAAGGACAGCTAGGGATGGGTAATAAATGCCAGCCCAGCCAGCAATGTCCTAATCCCATAAATGAATTTTTAAAACTACCATCCCCATACACAGCCATTTAGACAAACAAGTCAGCCTTGAAAGCATATGCTTGGCATGCAGATACATTATTCACTGTGACTGAAAATAGAGATGATCTTGGAGATTCTTCCCATGTTGTTCTCTAATTGTCATCACAATTCATGACTCAAAATGGCAGGAGTATAGAGTTTTGATATGATGGAATGCAATTCTGCTGCTGCTGTCCCACAGTGTCTCATGGATGGTGAGTACTGAGCTGCCAAAATTCTGTTTTGAATATATCCTAGTAAGCGTGGAGGTAGTACAATATACAGGGTGTCATTTAGTTCAGTTGTCTGGATGGCCAATTTGCAATGTAGAGTGATGCCGTTAGCATTGGTTCAATTCCTGCATTGGCTGAGGTTACCATGAAGGACTGTCCTTTTCAATCTCTGTCCTTGCCTGAAGCATGTGACCCTTAGGTTAACCTATTACCAGTTGTCATTCTCTAATGAGAGCACAGTCCAGTAGGATTATGGCAACTTTAATTTGTTAGTTTTATACAACTCGCGAGAGGGTATCATCAATCTGAAAGTGGGACATTGTCTCCAAAAGGTCACTCCTATCAATATTGTCATTGCCATTTGTTTTGGCAACAGTTAGATTAGCAAGGTCAAGTAAGTTTGTCAATTGTGTTAGTTCACTGATCACTGGCTGTAAGCCCAGTATAGTCTTTCATAGCATTAAGTCTATTGTGAAACTATTTTGCTAACTTTCAAAGTGTTACAGTGCTTTATTAAAGCACATATGCAGTGTAGTTTGTAACTGTAAAAACTGAGGCAAAAATAGGCAATTGGGAAAAACTTTAATTGACCTCCTGTATATGATGATCAGAATGTGGTGAAAATAACTCTGAAGATGGACATTTTATGAGGTGACAGCAAGTTTATACATTAATAAAACTTGTGCTAGCACAGGCTTCCTAAATGACTCTTCATTGGCTGAATTTTACCAGAAATTGGGTAAATGGCATTTTGTTAAGTTTCATGGAGGGTTTCTCTATGTGAAACTTAATGAGTTTTCTTGAGCTGTTGTCCTAGATTTGTCTCGATAACGAGGTGTCGCACCTCACTTGTCCAATGCTAGCCTGATTCTCCCAGTCACAGTAGGCAGAAATACTGGCCACTAACAGGACATCCCAGGATTTCTGGAGCTGGTGACATCTTTAAGAGGCCATTGTGACCTGGTCAAGTGCTATCAGTCTGGGTGTGCCCTGCACAGTTTGTGACATTTGCCCCTGTCATGGCAGATAAGGAGAAATTAGTGCCCTGCTTTGTGGCTAGGGACCTGCAGGTACTGGTCAATGGGATGATGCCTCTTCTCTTAGAACTGACAGACGACACCTTATCCTGCCAAGCTAGTCCAGGGTCACTTTCCTGGTCAATGCAGTCTCAACAGTCCGGAGGAACACTCAGAATTGTAGGAAGATTGGCCAAAAGAAACTGCAGACCTGAGGATTGGGAGCAGTTTACATTTCAGCAAAGGAGGACAAAGCATCAATTTAAAATTAGGAAAATGGAGCATGAGAGGAAGTCTGTGGGGACTAAAAACCTCTGTAGGTACATGAAGAGAGAAAGATAAATGAAGACAAACGTCGGTTTCTTACAGGAGCAAAGAGGCGGCATTTCAATCAAATACATACTTTGGTTCTGTCTTCATAAAAGAGAACACTGATGGGGATCACAGGGTCTAGTGGGAGGGAGGAACTGGTTTTAGGGAAATTGATGGCATTAAAGGACTATAAATCCCCAGGGCCAGATAATCTTCAGGAAGTCATTCTGGAAATAGTGGATGCATCTTTCAAGGCTCTATAGACTCTGAAACAGTTTCTGTGGATTGAAGCCTAGCTGCTGTCACCTGAGTATTTCAAAAAGGAGGTAGAGAGAAAACAGGAAATTATACACTGGTCATCCTGACATCATTGCTAGGGAGAATACTAGAATCCAATAGAAAAGATTTAAAAGCGCAGCACTTGGAAAATAGTGACAGGATCAAACAGTCTGTGAAATCATGCTCAACAAATTACTGGAATTGTTACAGGATTTAACTGATAGAGTTGATACATGGAACCAGTGGATGTAGTTTACTTGAATTTAAAGAAGGCTTCCAATAAAGTTCCAATTAAGAGATTAACATGTAAAATTAAACCACATGCGATTGGAAGTAATGTACTGGTTGGTTTTCAGGAAACAAAGTGTAGGAATAAACAGGTCTTTTTCTGAGTGGCAGTGAGTTACTAGTGGGGTACTGCGGGGATCAATGCTTGGACCCCAGCTACCCTCAACACATATTATTTAGGTCAGGGAACTAAATCTAATATCTCCAGGTTTGCAGCTCACATGAAGGTGCGCATGAAGGTGAACTGTGAGGTGACTCAGTGGTTAGCACTGCTGCCTCTTGGCACCAGGGACCCAGATTCAGTTCCACGTTCGCACACTCTCCCTGTGTCTACGTAGGTTTCCACAGGGTACTCTGGTTTCCTCCCACAGTCTAAAGAGGTTCAGGTTATGTGAACTGGCCATGGGAATTGCAGGCTTACAGGGTCTGGGTGGGTTGCTGTTTGGAGGGTTGGTGTGGACTCGATGGGCTGAATCATCTGCTTCCACGCTATAGGGATTCTGTGATTCTAAGTTGAGTGAGTGGGAAATGCATGACAAATGAAGTATAATTTTGAAAAATGTGAACTTATCCACTTTGATAGCAAAAACAGGAAAGTAGATTATTATCTGAATGGCAATAGATTGAGAAAAGGGGAGGTGCAATGACACCTTGTACCCTTGTGCACCTGTCGCTGAAAGTAAACAGGCAGCTGCAGCAGACAGTGGAAAAGGCAAATGGTATTTTTGCACTTCATATTCAGAGGATTTGAATACAGAAGCAGGGATGTCCTGCTGCAATTACACAAAGTCTTAGTGAGACTACACATGGAGTACTGTGTCTACTTATCTTGAGAAAGGATGTTCTGGCTATTGAAGGAAGCACAACAAAGGTTTACTAAACTGATTTCTGGGATGGCAGGGCTGATGTATGAAGTGAGACTGGATCAGTTTGTACTATATTCACCAGAATTTAGAACAATAAAAGGAATCTCCCTGAAACACATAAAATTCTAACAGAACTAGAGAGGGTGAATGCAGGAAGGATGTTCCTGATGACTGGGTAGGCCAAAAACCGGGGTCACAGTCTAAGGGTAAGGGGTAAGTTATGAGACTGAGACGAGGGGAAATTTCTTCACCCAAAGAGTGGTGAACATGTGAATTCTCCGTCACAAGTAAATGGTTGATGCTAAACACTGAATATTTTCAAGGAGGTCTTAAATATAGTTCGTAGGGCTAAAGGGATCAGAGAAGATGGAGAGGGATCAAAGAGGATATAGGGAAAGCAGGAACAGGGTACAGAGTTGAATGATGAGCCATGATCTTATCAAACAGTGGAGCAGGCTCGAAGGTCTGAATGGCCTACTCCTGCTCCTGTTTTCCACATTTCTATGTTAGAAGGCCAATGACCTGATGCACTCTGCAAACTAAGTCCCACTATATTGTCTACTTATACCTCACATTCACTCTGTCTCTGCTACTGCACTCACCTCCCGCCAAGGCTAATGCTCCACCATTTTCCCTATTGCATTCAACATCTTTCCCCTTGCACTTAGCCATGGAATCCTCCACCTTACAAAGCCTGCATGGTTACATGGTCGACTCGCTCACTCAGAACCTCACCCCTTGCCTCCACACTGCATCAGCACTAACAGCTGTGCCAAACACTTTCATTTCAGTCAATCCCTTCCTTTGCCTCATTCTCGGAGGAAAGGACCCCACATAGATCAGAAGGAGCCAAATGGTGACGAGGTGCCCGATATCTTTTTCCCTACCAACCACAAGCTTATCCTGACCATGAGTACCCGAGTGACTGACTGACTGTGCCTTGCCTCGTGACTGATCCTGAAGTCTGTTCTTGACTTAAGTTCTTGGATTCCCTATCCCACACCCACCTTCAAGACTGAAGGATGTCTCTTTCGACTTGACTGAGGACTGCACTCCTCACACCATGAGTTGAAGCACATACAGTGTGTCTGGCGCATTTGCTGCCATCATATGTTGTAGGTGTGAAGTTAATGGAGCATGATACCATACAGAGCATATCCACCCTTTAACCGGTGACTGTTGACTACCCTGAGAAGTTGTCTGGCTTTGTGTCCGTGCTAAAATACAATTCAAGATATAAGTTCTGTGAACTTGTTAGCTCCAGCTGATGGGCAAAGTGCAAAATGGCAAAGCAAAGGATGGCAAGTTAAGGCAAGGCAGTGATTCTGTAGGCAGGAAATTTGAAGTAGGCAGGAAATGAGTGGGCACTAAGAAAGTGAGTGAGCAGCATGAAATACAATTTCGTCTGATTAGTGAGCTTCACCCAAGTCTCCTTGCGGTACAGCACTGAAGTGCAGAATTGCACTGTAAATGCATTGCAGATGTGTTACGATGATGCAGTGAGGCTGGTATATGTCGAATGCTGAGGTCCAAGGATTGGGTGTAGGGTGTCTGTAGTGACTGGAACTCATTGACTACAAGGTCCTTGATTGGTCCTGGTTAACAACCCCAATCAGGAGGCACTGCTTGACCAACCAATCAGAAGGCACTGGCTGACCAATATTAACAGGAGATGTTCACACAGGGACAAAAACAAAGTTGCTGGAAAAGCTCAGCAGGTCTGGCAGCATCAGAACTGGAAGGGTCACCGGACCAGAAACGTTCACTCTGTTTTTTCCTTCACAGACGCTGCCAGACCTGCTGAGCTTTTCCAGCAACTTTGTTTTTGTTCCTGATTTACACCATCCGCAGTTCTTTCGATGTTCATACAGGCATTGTCCTCGGGGTCTCGGCTTGCTACTGGTTCTTTGGTCACATGGGTGTTGTTCCTGGTGGTGGACGAGCGAAAAAATATATTTTTAAAAAACTGCATGGTTACATGTACTGTGCACACTTTTAAGGCTCCTGTGAAGATCTGTAGCTCAGGTTGTGGATGAAGTTGTTGGCTTGCTTGCCGAGCTGGCTGGTTATTGAACAGACATTTAATCACCGTGTGAGGTAACATCATCAGTGCAGCTCTGAAGAAGTGATGTTGTGCTACTTCACTTGGTATTTATATGATCTGTTAAGTTGGGTTGTGTCATTTCCAGTTCTGTTCTGCAGGAGTTTGTATATGGGTCTAATTCCACCTGATTGATAATTGCATTATGGGTTGAAGACCAGGCCTCTAGGAATTCCCATGCATAACTGTGGTTGGCTTCAGCTAGGATGGTCACGTTCTCCCAGTTGAATTGATGGCCTTCACTGTCCGAGTGCACAGAGATCAGGAAAAGTTCATTGTGTCATTTTGCTGCTAGCTGCTGCTTGTGTATCCTGATGGCTAGTTCTGTTCTGGTCTGGCTGATGTAATGTTTGCTGCAGTCGTTGCAAGGTATCTTGTAAACTACATTGGACCTGCATGTCATGGGTATGGGGTCTTTGGTCCTTGTGAGTGATTGTCATGGTGTGGCTATGAGTTTGTTGCTACCATGATTCCCAGTAGTCATAGGAGTCTTGTTGTCAGTTCTGATATGTTCTTGATTATAGGGTATTACGGCCAGCGTGTCAGGGCATACTCTGTCCTCTTGGCGTTAGCTATCTAGTAAGCACCTGCAGATGAGGTTGTTGGGATATCTGTTGTCAGCAAAGACCTTGTATAGACGCTCTTCCTCTTTCTTGCGTAGTTCTGGTGTGTTCCAGTGAGTTGTGGCCCATTTGAATAGTGTCCTAACACAGCTTTGTTTGTGGACGTTGGGGTGATTGCTGTGGAAATTGGGGATTTGGTCAGTGTGGGTTACCTTCCTATATACTGTGGTTTGGAACTCCCTGTTGGTCATTTGTTCTACCCTGATGACTAGAAATGGAAGTTGATTGTTGTCTTCCTCTTCTCTCGTGAATTTGATCCCGGTGAAAACGTAGTTGATGAGTTGGTGAGTCTCTTCTAACTTGGTGCGTTTAATGATGACAAATGTGTCAGCCCCGTATCAGATCAACAATTTTGACTGTTTGAGGGGGAGGGTAGTGCATTCCAGCCTTTGCATGACTGCATCTGCAATAAGTCCTGAGCTGGGTGACCCCACTGATTTGTTCGTAGATTTGGCCGTTAAAAATGAAGTGTGTGGTGAGGCATAAGTCCTGTAGTCTGAGTATGTTGTCCGTGCTGATAGAGATGTTTGGATTCAGCATTCCTGCTGCATCTTGTAATGTGACAAGTGTTTCTTTGGCTAGTGGTATGTCAATGGATGTGAATAGTGCTCTGATGTCGAAGGATACCATAATCTTATTGTCGTTTATTTTAATGTACTTGAGGTTGTTAAGGAGTTCCTGGGTTGAGTGGATGGAGTGGGGTGAACTGTCGACCAGTATTTCAGTCTCTGTTGTAGGTCCTTGGCCAGTTTGTGTTTAGGTGTGCCTGGTAAGGAGACTGTAGGTCTGAGGGAGATGTCTGGTTTGTGTACTTTGGGTAGTCCGTAGAAGTGGGGGTGTTTGAACCTTCTGGTTTCATTTTCATGTAGTCTGTCTTGGGTATTTGTCCTGCATTTATTTGTCTCCTCAGCGTTTGGGTGATCCTGTTTGCTAGCCGTGGTGTTGGGTCTATATCCACCTATTGGTAAGTCTGTATCTGCAAGCAGTGCCTGTGCTCTCTGTGTAGTCTGGTTTGTTCATAATGATGGTCATGTGTCCTTTGTCTGCTGGTAGGATTATGATGTTCTTGTCTTTCTTGTATCCTTTGAGTGCTTTTCTCTCTGATGTGTTGAGGGTGTCCCATTCATTCCTCCCTTTCAGTATAGGGATTATAGTTTGATGGTTTGGTGTGTTTCATCCGAGAGTTTTATTAGCTTTTAGTGTAGTTTCCAGAGCAGCCATGACATCTGTTCTGTTTGCATCTCTGTGGTTATAGTTTAGTGCGTGTATTAGGATAGCTTTCTCAGTTTGTGTAAGTGGTCTGTTGGATAGGTTTCTTATCCATGTGTCTGGTTTGTTGTCGTCCTTGTCTTTGTGGTGGAGCAGTTTGGTCAGTTTCTCCTGTATAAGTGTATTTCTTCTTTGTTCTGGTCCTGTGTTGTTTGATGGTGATTGCCTGTTCCAGGGTTGTAGTCCATTGCTGCTCAGTTGTGTTTTGGTATAATGATTTTTGGCATGAAAGTTTTCACTCATACTTGTAGAGCCGGTTATGGACATCCTTGATCATTGCCGTAGCATTCTCCGGCCATTTTGTTCAGCTGTTTTGTATGCCTCTGGGTTGTTGAGTGGGGGTTTGTAATTAATGCTGCGGGGCAGTACCTGTTTCCTGAGGCATTCGTGGAGAAAGTGAAGTTGTTCACCAGTAGTGTTCAGTCGGTTGGCGAAGGTTTCCCATTGACGGGCTACTTTGAGCATGTTCCACCTGTACATGTTTAAGGTCCTTGCCAAGATTTGTAGCTCGGGTTGTTGATGAGGTTGTTTGCTTGCTCGCCAAGCTGGCTGGTTATCGTACAGACGTTTCATCACCATGCTAGCTAACATCATCAGTGTGGCCTCCGATGAAGCGATGCTGTTCTATTCCGCTTGGTATTTATATGATCTGGTCTGTTGTTGGGTTGTGTCATTTCCGGTTCTGCACTGCATGGGTTTGTACATGGGCTGTAATTCCACATGTCTGATGATTGCATCACGGGTTGAAAACCAGGCCTCTAAAAATTTCTGTGTGTCTGTAGTCCTGACCCAACTAAAAATCATTATGCCAAAACACTACCGACCAGCAATGGACTATAACCCTGGAACAGGCAATCACTATTAAACAACACAGGACCAGAATAAAGAAGAAACACACTCGACAGGAGAAACTGACCAAACTGATCCACCACAAAGACAAGGACAACAACAAACCAGACTCATGGATCAGAAACCTATCCAGCAGACCACTTATAGAAACCAAGAAAACTGTCGTACTACACGGACTAAACCATATCCACAGAGATGCGAACAGAACAGACTTCATGGCCGGTCTGGAAGCTACACTGAAAGGTAACTGACTCATGGACGAAACACACCAACAATCAGACAAACTATATTCCCTATACTGAACCGAAGGAATGAGTGGGACACCCTCAACATATCAGAGAGAAAAGCACTCGAAGGACTCGTGAAAGACAGGATCATCATAATCCTACCAGCAGACAAAGGGTGCATGACCATCATTATGAACAAATCGGGCTACATTGAGAAAGCACAGGCATTGCTTACAGACGCTTACCAACAGGTGGAGATAGACCCAACATCGTGGCCAGCAAACAAGATCATCTAAACGCTGAGCAGTTGAAAAATGCAGGACAAATAACCAAGACAGACTACATGAAAATGAAACCAGAAGGCTCGAACACCCCCCGCTTCTATGGACTACCCAAAGTACACAAACCAGACATTGCCCTCACACCTACACACAAACTGGCTAAAGACCTACAACAGAGACTGAAACACCTGGTCAACAGATCACCCCACTCCATCCACTCAACCCAGGAATTCCTTAACAACCTCAAGACTTTCAAATCAACGACGATGAGATTATGGTATCCTTCGACATCACAGCATTATTCACATCCATTGACATACCACTAGCCAAAGAAACACTTGTCACATTACAAGATGCAGCAGGAACACTGAGTCGAAACATCTCCATCAGCAAGGACAACATACTCGGACTACAGGACTTATGCCTCACCACACACTTCATTTTTAACGGCCAAATCTACGAACGAATCAATGTCACACCTATGGGGTCACCCATTTCAGGACTTAGTGCAGAGGCCGTCACTGAAGATTGGAATGCACTGCCCTCTCCCTCATACAGCCAAAATTGTGGATCTGACACATGGACGACACGTTTGTCATCATTAAACACACCAACTCATCAACAACGTTTTCACCGGGATCAAATTCATGAGAGAAGAGGAAGACAACACTCAACTTCCATTTCTAGTCATCAGGGTAGAATGAATGACCAACAGGGAGTTCCAAACCACAGTATGTAGGAAGGCAATCCACACTGACCAAATCCTCAATTTCCACAGCAATCACCCCAACATCCACATACAAAGCTGTGTTAGAACACTATTCAAATGGGCCACAACTCATTGCAACATGCAAGAACTACACAAGAAAGAGGAACAGCACCTATACAAGGTCTTTGCTAACAACGGATATCCCAACAACTTCATCTGCAGGTGCCTACTAGATAGCCAATGCCAAGAGGAAACAGTACTCCCCAATTACTGGCCACACTACCCTTCATTAAGAACATATCAGAACTGATGAGACTCCTATGACCACTGGGAATCATGGTAGCACCCAAACCAACAGCAACACTACAACAAACACTCGCAAAGACTAAAGACCCCATACCCATGACATGCAGGTCCAATATAGTTTACAAAATACCTTGCACTGACTGCAGCAAACATTACATCGGTCAGACCAGAAGAAAACTAGCCACCAGGATACATGAGCGCCAGCTAGCAGCAAAACGACATGAGAAACTTTCCTTGATCTCAGTGCACTTGGTCAATGAAGGCCATCAATTTAACTGGGAGAACGTGACCATCCTAGCTGAAGCCAACCGCAGTCACGCATGGGAATTCCTAGAGGCCCAGTTTTCAAACCGAACTGCAATTTAACGAACATGTGGAATTAGACTCCCTATACAAACCCATGCAGAACAGAACCGGAAATGAAACAATCCAACTTAACAGACCGGATCATATAAATACCAATTCATTGGAGGCCACACTGATGATGTTACCGAGCATGGTGACAAAACGTCTGTACAATAACCAACCAGCTCGGCGAGCAAGCCAACTACACAGGGTGACTTGGTGATGGGATACCGGTCTCTGTGCAGTTATTTCAGTGTCAACAATGCAACAGGAATCAGCAACCTGGAGGTGTCAGGTTACTGCTCTGACTTTCATGTCAGGAACTCTGAGTCTAGCTTCTATCCAATGTGTGGTTGAATGGGAAACTGCACAATAATGAAGCATGATTAAGAAATAAGGAGGATATTAATGAGCGATAAATCATGGTAATAGGCCTCTCCCTCCTCACTCACAAGTACCGTATCAATGTTCAACACTTGATGGAAAATTGAGCATTTTGCTGTGGATGTCAGGAAAGTATTTTAAACAAACTATCTGAGAGTGGTAGGGAATTCAAAAGGAAAAGCCATTCTTTATTTCCTAAATGAGGCAAGCAAACCAATCGCCATGTTTTAGAAATCACCAGATCTTGTTGGTGAAATGTATGGCTTTTCCACTAGAGTCACTTGAATGGCAGAGTTTTAATTAATATTAGTGGGGATATTTTGGTGCACCTTGAATGGCACGTGACATCCAAAGCGATAACTGTAGTGGTTGTCCATGGTTTACCATTGACGAGGTTAGTTTTCTCTTCGGAAATGGTTCGGTAGAATAGTAACAGGAAAGCCGACTGAAGTCAAGGAAACAGCAGTTACTGGAAAAGGTTCCAGTAATTTTTTTTCATCCATAGTGACCCAAACTGACTGAGTCATGGGCTTTGTTCAATCAAATTTGCACCATGGACAGATATTTAGCTATGTGAAAATTTCTTTGTGGAATTTAGATAATTCAAAGGAAGTGTTCATTCAGCCTTCTCTGATCAAACCATTCCAGGATTTAGTAAAGTAATCTAGTTCAAATAGATGTTGAAAGTGAGAGTTCTGGAGTGCTACTAAATGAAAAATAGGATTCTGTTGAGAAAGTGGAGATCTCTTAACAGACCTGTGGATTAAGAATGGAAGGTGGTAGTGATCAGATATCAAGAAATGTAAAAGATAGCCCTTGAAATTCCTATGGTAAGAAACGTAGGGATCCAGAAGATCACAGCATGTACAAATAAATAACGGCCAAATATAGAAACAAATCAATGGCATACCTATGGGGTCACCCAGCTCAGGACTTATTCCAGCCTTTGCATGACTGCATCTGCAATGCACTACCCTCCCCCTCAAACAGTCAAAATTGTGGATCCCATATGGGGACGACACATTTGTCATCATTAAACGCACCAAATTAGAAGAAACTCACCAACTCGTCAACAACGTTTTCACCGGGATCAAATTCACGAGAGAAGAGGAAGACAACAATCAACTTCCATTTCTAGACATCAGGGTAGAACGAATGACTGACAGGGAGTTCCAAGCCAAAGAATATAGGAAGGCAACCCACACTGACCAAATCCCCAATTTCCACAGCAATCGCCCCAACATCCACCAAAAAAAAGCTGTGTTAGGACACTATTCAAATGGGCCACAATTCAATGCAACATGCCAGAACTACGAAGAAGAGCACCTACTTAAGGTCTTTGCTAACAACGGATTCCCAACAACTTCATTTGCAGATGTCTACTAGATAGCCAATGCCAAGAGAACACAGTATGCCCTAACACACTGGCCACACTACCCTATATTAAGAACATATCAGAACTGACAATGAGACTGGCCAGGTCTTCACAAGGATGTAGTTCAGTTTCCTAAAACATACATATGTACCAGATTGCAGGGATATGCTATCCATTGGAGATGTTATCTACAAAAAGCTTTCATCCGAATGCTGATGAAACCGAATGCAAGCTAACTCCCTCAATCCACCATTAATCCACACTATGCTTGTTATTTCAATGTTTCCTGCATCACATCAACAAAAGTAAATCCTTTTTAATTTCTTTCAACATTGACATGATTTTGAGATTTGTTCCATTATCCAGAATATGGTGGCATAGTGAGAGATAGCAAAAACTGCTGATGCTGGAGTCAGAGATAACACAGTATGGAGCTGGAGAAATACAGCAGGTCAGGTAGCATTAGAGGAGCAGGAATGTTTACTTTTCGGGTTGGGACCCTTCTTCAGAAATGGGGAGGGGGAAGGGAGTTCAGAAATAAATAGAGGAGGGATGGGGCTGGGCAAGATAGGTGGGATGGTGATAGGTGAGTGCACGTAGGGAGTGGTGGGGATTGGTCAGTGAGGTGGGAGGGGCGGATAGGAGGGAGAGAAGATGGACAGGTTGTGTCATATCAAAGAGGCGGGCTTGGACATGGGATGGGGCTGGGGGTGGGTAGATTTTAAAACTGGTGAAATCCATGTTTGGGCCATCGGCTGTTGGCTCCTGAGGTGGAATATGAGGTGTTGCTCCTCCAGTTTACAGGTGTCATCATTGTGACACTGGAGGAGGCCCAGGATAGCATAGTGTTTTTTCCCCTTTATTCATTCACAGGATGAGGTATGCTGGCATTATTGCCCTGAGGGCAGTTAAGAGTCAATCACATTGCTGTGGGTCTTGGAGTCACATGTAGGCCAGGCCGGGTAGGTATGACAACATCACCAGGTAGGGATGGCAGTTTCCTTCCATGAAGGGCATTAGTAAACCAGATGGGTTTTTCTGATAATCAACAATGGATTCACGGTCACTATTAAATTCTTAATTCCAGATATTTAAATTCCACCATCTGCGATGGTGAGATTCGAACCTGGGTCCTCAGAATGTTATCTGGGTCTCTGTATTAATAGTCCAGCAATAATACCATTAGGTCATCACCCCCACTTACGTTACTGGACTATTAATCCAGAGGCCTAACCCAATAATCCAGAAATTCGAGTTCAAATTTAACCACATAAAATGGAGATTTAAATAAATCTAGAATAAAAACACTTATGTCATTAATCATATCCATGAAAACTACTGGATTGTTATAAACACTCATGTAATACACTAATGTCCTTGAGGGGGAGAAACATTAACTGATCTGACCTTTATGTAACCCCAGGGTCATAGCAATGCGTGACACATAAATGCAGTTTGAAATTGCCTAGCAAGCTAATCATTCAAGAAGGGAACTTATCCTTGCCTTCTGAAGAGCAGTTAAGATTTAGCAATAAATGTTGACCATGACAGTGACATCCACACCAACGAAATTTAAAACAATGCCCAAGTTATCTACTATGTCTAGGTCCCCCTTCATGTCTGGTTCAATTTTAGTAATTTGTCCCTCTTGCTTAAGTAACTTCACTGCTGAAACTTAAAAGGAAAATTCTTTCCATCCGTTGCAGAGTCAAATTGATCAGATTCTGTGTCCCAACAGCATTGAGTGTTAGATTATGAATGCCCATTAACCCTACTTTCACCGAGTTCCTGAGGCCTCAAATCTCCAAGAAAATGAATTCCTAAGTCATAGTCTTCAAACCCTTCTACAGTTTGCCCAATAACTTTCCATAATCTTGTCTGAGTATGTGTTCTTCTGATGTGCTGTCTTTCAGTAATGCAGTTGTTAAACATTTACCTGATCCACAAAACATCCTTGGTTCAAAATGAAACAGAAACATTACAAAAGATTTAAGGGTCTTGCAGCACAGTGTGTCTGTACCTTTGGGCCTACAGGCCCAGATTCAAGTCCTACCTATCTTGCTGGTATTTCACATCTGAATAGTTTGATTTAAATAGTTATGCTGTTCTAGTGCTGGCTATCTGCTTGATCTGCAATTTTCCTGTTCTGCCACCAGTGGGCAATCCTTCTATCCCTGCAATATCCCAAATCTACTTCATCACGCCTTGCAAAAACATGTTTTTGAAAAAACTCACCTGGTTACATTTTTGGTGTATTTTAAATTTATCTCCTCCTTCCCCTTTCCTTTCTCAATTAAATATTTTTGTTTTTTTTCTGAAACAGTACACAAATAAGCAATTTTCAATGCCAAAGTACAATGGAAAAGAGCTTCATCCAAATGAAATGAAGAAAACAACCCTAAAAGAAATGGATACAGGGCTTGATGTACTGCTAATGTATCTGAATATCTAATGCGAGAGATAGTAGCATACTGGTAATGTCACTGAACTAGTAATCCATATGCCCAGGTGAAAGCTCCATGGCAGCTGATGGAAGATTTAACAGTTATGAAATTGAAAACTGATCTCAGTAATGGTGACAATGGTGCACCGTGCCAATATAACAACATTGGCACGGTGTACCAATGGGAGAGACTGAATGTTTAACACAGTGTCAATCAAGCAAATTGCTTTATCCTGGATGGTATTGAAATCTTGGGTTTGTTGCCGCTACATTCTCTCATGTACAGGGACAACTAATCCATCACATACTTCTCCATGCAAGTGATAGACAGACATTGTGAAGTCAGGTCATGAATTACTTACTATAAAGTACATAGCCACTGACCTGTTTATTAATCACATTATGTTATTGTCTGTCTAATATTCAGCTCAAGGTGATGCTGTGAACATTAATTAGCCATCATGCCACTGAAAGTCAAGGGGTGGGGGTCTGGCAGTGGTTGCGTTTTGTCTCGTTGGACGTGGCCATTGCCTAGCCCTTTGACATGTGTCTTGTATATCCAAAAGTCCTGTTACACAGAACCGAACGTTTCTTTTATTACCCTCAATAAAATCACCCGTGACTTTTTTAAATTTATTGATGACCACCAGCAAATCATTTTTGTTTTGCCAAATGAATAATTTACATGCAAAGACTGTTAAGGGCAATGCATACAACCAAAGGTTAGGGCGAGAGGAAGGATGCTAAATCAAAATGGAGTTGAAAGGGGAAATAAAGTCCTCCACCCTCGCCAGTGCTAATCTCTCTGTAAAGGCAGCATGATAAATAGTAGACATCATAAAACAGATGAACAAAATTAGGCAATCTGGCCCATCAGGTCTGCTCAACCATTCAATGACTTGGCCTCCATACCTCTCTGTGGCAATGAGTTCCACATAATCACCACTCCTTAGCTGAAGAAATTCCTCCTCATTCTCAGCTCTAATGGGGCATCCCTTCATTCTGAGGCTCTCCTTAAATCCTAGTCTCTCCCACAAGTGGAAACATCTTCTCCACATTCATTCTACCCAGGCCTCTCCGTATTCTGTACATTTATTTCCCCCCCGCCCCCAATTCTTCTAAACTCCATTGAGTACAGACCCATTCCTCATGACATGTCCACCATCCCATGGATCATTTTTGTAAGCATCTTTTGGGCCCTTTCCAACACTAGCACACCCTTCCTTAGATACAGGACCCAAAACTGCTTGCAATATTCTAACTAGAGAGCCTGAAAACAGCCTCAGCAGTACATCCCTGCTCTTGTATTCTAGTTCTCTTGAAGTGAAGGCTAACATTACGTTTGTCATCCTAACTGGTAACTGAACTTGCATATTATCATTAAAAAATCCAGAACTAGGACTCCCAATTCCCTTTGTGCTTCAGGTTTCCAAAGACCTTTCCTGGTTACCAAATAGTCTACACCTCTGTTGTTCGTACCAAAGTGCATATCCTCATACTTTTCCACATTCTATTGCATCTGCCACTTCTTTGCCTTCTCTCCAAGCCTGTCCATTTCCTCCTGCAGGCTCCTTCTTCCTCAACACTACCTGCCCCTCTAGCTACCTTTGTGTCATCTGTGGTAACAAGGTGTGGAGCTGGATGAACACAGCAGGCCAAACAGCATCACAGGAGCAGGAAAGCTTGACGTTTCGGGCCTAGACCTTTCATCTCTACCGCATGCTCCCTCTCCAACTACAGCCGGGCACGAATGTAGCCGCGGAATAGGGGTAGTCAGTCGCTATGAATCTTACACACAGTAAGAGCTGCAAATGCTGGAGTCAGAGATAACACAGTGTGGAGCTGGAAGAGCACAGCAGGCCAGGCAGCACCAGAGGAGCAGAAAAGTTGATGTTTCTGGTTGGGACCCTTCTTCATTTTTGAAGAGACGTCAACTCTCCTGCCTGGCCTGCTGTGTTTCTCCAGTTCCACACTGTATTACGCTGTGAATTTCATCACTTATCAACATGTCGCAGAGGCGTTACTGCTTATTGGCACGGCCTGCTTCAATATCTTAGGAGTCACACACGATGCTGAAGCTGAACTTAAAAGCTGGATGGAAAGTTTTTAGTGTTGGAGGAGCTGAAGATAGTTGGGCCTACTAGTTCACCAATCGGAGTGAAGTACTGAAGGAAATTCCAAGGAACACCAGCCATCCGGGACCTGTAGACACGGTTTGGGGATGTATGGGGGGGGGAGAGAGAGAAAGGAGCCTATCCCGGCGAGCTATTGTTCATGCCAATCTGTGACGCGACCTCTGCCGTCCTCTAATGGGCGACACCTCTTCCTTTGATTGACATATGCCAGCGGTCCAATGGGCAGGTGGGCTGTCGAGGCTGAGAGCCTGCCCCCGCCGCTCGGTGGAAACTCGGTAATGGCGGCGGAGCTGGTGAGTGAAGCTTGGGGGGGGTGGGGTAGGAATATAAACAGCGGTGAAGGCAGGCTGTAAGTCGGTATTCTACCCAGCCGTAGCGGCGGGGAGGGAAGGTAGTAAATGGGGGACACAGCAGCTTGTGTGTGTGGGTAGTGGGAGAGAGTGAATCCCCTACTGATAGTGAGACTGTGACGTGTCCCTTATTGTTGATAAGTTGGTTGTTTTTAATGGGTGACGTCTCTCCCATTCATTTCATGAAAGCTGTCGGATCTGGGATCGACCGTCCGACTAACTGGCTACCCCCTATCCCTCACTGTAAACTCACTTCAGCTTTTGTTTCCTCTCCTGTCTTTGATTTTCGATGTTTAGGCTGATTGTTGAGCTACCAGACCCAAAAAAAAAGGAAACTAGGATGAGGGGTGGGGACGAAAGAAAAGTTTACAGAATATGTAGCGGTCCTGGGGCAAATGTTTGTCGCCGAGACTTTTTTTTATTGTAGTCGACTTCCTTTCATTTTAAAATTGTAAACTTCCTGCCGACTGCGAGGAGTTTTAGAGCCCGATTGATGGCTCGGTACTTTCTGGGCTTAAACATCGCCCGCAGTTTGTGGGTGACATGTACGGTATCGAGGGCGACATTAGAGTTATTCATAATTTATATCTCTATATTTAAATATGTATGGAAAAGATTTTAGCTTGATTTCTAACTAAACTGCCCTCTTACGCAGTTCTGAATGAATGAGCTGACGCGCAGGCGCACTGCCTGGGTGTGAGTCACATGATGATGTATTTAAAGTTTCTCCGTGTTTGTGAACAGGATCCAGACATTTGTTTACTGTCTGCAGTTCCCCTCAATAATAAGGGTTGGTCTTTTGGTGGTGGGGGGGGAGAAAGAGAATTAGAACCAAATGGCTTTGTTTGCTCTGTTTAAGGTCTCTAATTTGAAGCAGTTCTTTTTCCACCCCCCCCCCCGGCCCAGACACCCAATATTCAAAAGTTGTTGACATCAGGGAGATGTTAGGGAAGGAAGCTTAAAGATCTCAGTGACGCAGGTCGTAAACGCATTCAGGATATTCTGAATAATCAAAATAAACATGTCCAAAAGGTTATACTTGGATTACAAAACTTCTGAAAAAAGGACTATTTTTGCAAATTGTGCAATTTAATAAATCAGTGGCAGGCTGTATTAGGAAAATGGCTAAATGTCTACTGGTTTAAAATGGTGCTGCATTGTGTAACTGTTTACACAATTGAGGCTAAAAATTAAAATGAATGGGTATGGTAATTAATAAAATAAATGTTCAAATGAATTAAATAATACCTAGTCTATAGGTGACCACACATTTTAAGTTAACTTGCCTATCATGTTATTACCCAGTAGCAGAATTTGGAGATTTTTTTTTTGTTTATCATTTTTCTGCGCATCAAGTCTGCACCGACCCTCTGAAAAGCATCCTATCCTGACCTAGCTTTCTTCTTCCCTGCCCCCCAGTCTTATAGCTAACCCACCTTGCCTGCATATCCCTGGACAGTACCGGACAATTTACCATTGCCATTCCACCTAACCTGCACATCTTTGGACTGTGGGAGGAAACATGAGCAACCAGTGGAAATGCATGCAGACAAGGGGAAAATGTGCAAACTCCACGCAGTCACCCAAGGTTGAAATCAAACCTGGGTCCCTGGCATTGTGAGGCAGCAGTGCTAACTACTGAGTCACCGTGTTGCCCTATTATCCCACAAGTAATACCAGACCAAATGTTTTATTTTCACTTGCCCTTTATTGTTTGATTTGTTCAGGTATATGAAGCAAAGGAAAAAAATAGTTTAAGAAAAGTGGTGTTGTTCAGTGCACTTTAAAACCTAATTGCACCATATTCGATGATGTGATTTTTCTTTCAAGCTTTGTTCTTCTTTATCCATCGTCCTCAACTATTAGATAGTTGCTGATTTTTGAATGTAATTTTGTTACAGGCCAGGTTATGGAGGCAGGTCCTAGGTTTGAGTTGCTGCTTTCTGTTATTCTGCGTCACAATCTAACTGGCTAGCTAACTGACCCCTACAGCAACAAAACCAACTTTTTGTCAATTTAGTGATTTATACTTGTTTGTAGTCTGGGCAATTTCAACAGTATCCTCTATAAACAATTATAGGATTGTTGACATAACATCTGAATTTGCTTCTCTGCATATGTGCAGAAGCTGTTTCTAGTTTCAGGGATGTAATAATGGCATATATTGATTGTTTTACTGTGATTACTGTTGGATAATCTGAGCCAATATTTGAGATGAACTGTCAGCATCAATAGGAGTACAACAAAGACCAGAAATATAAATTTCTAGAAATATTTAGCACTTGGTTAAAATAGACCTGATAAACAAAGTGGTTTAATGTTTCAGCTGCTGAACTTTGAAAGTAGAAGAGACTATCACGTAACTAAATATTGTCGAAGAGGAGAAAACAGCAAATGAAAATCAGGTATTTGAATTGGTTGATGCCATTATTAGCAAGCAACTTGTGGAATAAACAAAAAGAAAACCAAAAAACTTAAATTCTCTATTGGTTTGTAATTGGCTGGCTAAGTCACCATTTGATACAATGTGTGGTCTTCTGGAAACTTTAAATAGATATATTAAATTAAAAATGTATATGTACCTGACTTGTTAATTAATCACAATGCAAACATCCTTTTAAAATGTCAGCCTGGATCAACGTTATTACATATTGTGGGGGAAAAGGAAACAATTTATATAAACCAAAAGAGTTAACTTTTGCATTTGAAATCACTTCCTTGGTTACCTTTCAGAAAAGAGTTAATTTTGCAGCTGTTTGAAAATTAAGGTACAAAACAACCTCTCTTAAATGTAGGAGTAAAGGTACAAACCTGAATAATCTGATATGAATTGATTACTGCTGTGTAATGCACATGCCCTCTGGAGCTTGTATTGGTCATCAAAGTAGCTAGTAGATTTATAGACTAAATTATATGTAGCTTATAGATTGTGTTTTCAAATACAAATGTGTGTGCGCAGTCACGTGTGTTTGGCTGAGAACTGAATGAATCTTTGGTAATGTTAAATAAAAGGGAACCTGGGGGTATTAAAAGGTTGATGGGGTGTTTGTTGTATAGTAGTGCACCCATACAGTTATCAAACTTACCACTGCTAGTGTCTATTAATGCCAATTTGCTTTGGCAATAACAGCATTATGACATATGTGGCAACATTTTTGCAGTAAAGATGTAATTTATTGCATTGTTATTTTGCTTCAAAAAGTACAAATAATTGTAATCTGTTTTGTGCCTGGTGGCTTCTCCGGTGGACAGTTCAGACAACAATTAAGACTCCAGAGTCAGTCTGTATGTATAAGTAACAGCAATTCAGGAAATAATTCAAGAGAGTGATTCCAAATATGAAAATTAACTCTTTTGGCTTATGTAAATGTTACTTTTTTTTCTCCCCACAGAATTTACTGAGTGAGATCCAGGCTGACATTTTAAAAGGTTGTTTGTATTGTGATTAATTAACAAGTTGGGTACATATACATTTCCAATTTAATATACTTTAACTGTATCTATTTAAGGTTTACAGAATTCCACACATTCACATAATATGGTAACTTGGCCAGTCATATCATTATCACCCAATAGAGAATTTAGGTTTATGGTTTGCTTTCAATTTATCCCTCAGGTTGCTTGTTAATAATGGCATCAACCAATTCAAATAAATCATGCAAACTCCTTTCATGGTTTCACTGGTGCATATGTTGTGCCTATTTTAGAGCAGGTGGCCAGACGATGGCATTTTGGACTGAGAAACCAACTCCTTCAAATAAAAGCAATTCAGTAGTTTTCATAAATCATAGATCATAGAACCCGACAGTGTGGAAACAAGTCCACACCGACCCTCGGAGCATCCTACCCAGACCCATCCCCCTATAACCCACGTAATGTCAACATCCCTGAACACTGTGGGCAGTTTACCTTGGCGAATCCACCTAACCTGCACGTCTTTGGACTGTGGGAGGAAACTGGAGCACCCAGAGGAAACCCGTGCAGACATGTGGAGAATGTGCAGACTCCACACAGTCACCTGAGACTGGAATCGAACCCCGGTCCCTGGTGCTATATTTTGAATGTTTTTAATACATTCTTTTGTCCTATTTGTGTCTTCTTTGACTTGGACGTTTTAAAAGTGCTGCTCGTGATGCTGTCATTTTAATGGTGAATAAAAACAAAACCATAACATTAATTAACTGGCTTTACTTTGTTCAGTATCATAAACTGAAGGGTTGATGCAATTCCTTGTGAAACTCCCAAATCAGTACTTTGACCTGCAGTATATATCATGCAATAGTAAGAAATGTGATAAAGGAACATCCTGAATGAAAATTATTTAACTCAGAATTTTGTGAATAATTAGTTTGACGCAGAGTCGTTAGATGGAGATGCATGGCATATTCTCACACTCTCAAAGTTCACATGGTTGGTATAATATGACAGAATGTTTGTTTATTAAAGCAGAAGGCAAGTTAGCAGTAATTGTTTTACAGGTGTTTTATGTCGGAATTCCCAGTTCTCTTTACTCATACTGAATGATGTATAACATCATCTTGGGCCAATATCTGATCACTAAATTAGAACTCAAGTTGAGTTGCATCTAAATTTTGCTGTAAATGTTATGTAATATGCCATAGATAGGAAGAATATTTGTAGTGAAAGTACAAACCACAACTGTCAAGATTTTGGATTCACAGTGCTGATTGCTGTTTATCATTTCTTACTTAACTGAAGTACTGCCATGTGGGAGTAAGGGAGTAGCTGTACTGTGGATGGTGATTCTGAATAAATAACTTGGAGACCCTGTCTCGGCCCATTGTGAATCAAAGGTTGCATTACTTGAGCTGGCTTCACTAATTTGCTCATTTTGTTGTTTAATGTGTAGGTAGAGTGGAATTACACGTATGTTTTCCCTTAACACAGCAGCTATGCTGACCAGATAAATGTGCCAAAGGGTAGCTTTCCTAAGTGATCAAATTCCACATTTGGCAACCCTGAGTCCAAACCCCTCTGCAAACGTTTTTTGGAGCAAGACCATTCAAATTTGCCCTTCAGGTAGACACTTAAAAGACAACATTTCCAATCTTCAGCTGATTGGTTTTTGTAAAGTTTGCTAGTTCTAATCATTTATTAGATCAGAATTTTCAATGTGAGCATAAATGTTTATTAGAAAAGCCATAAAAATAGTGTAGGAGATGAGCTGAATTTTAAAAGAAGCACCAAAATCACTCATCCAGCTAATTAGATAACCAGGAATAACATCCAACTCCAAAAGCAAAACAGCTGTGCTACATTTTTATCAATTTGATAAACCTTAGTGATAGAGGGTCTTGTGGCACAGTGGTAGTGTGCCTACCTCTGGGCCAGAAGATCACGTTCCAATTCCCACCTGCTCTGGAGATGTGGTATAACATGCCTGAATAGTTTGGTTTAAAATAACAACTTTACTGACATACAGAATGTTTTACTAAAGCATTTTAATGATTGGCATGGCTGTGCAGGTTAAAACACCCAGTTTGGAATGCCTTGTTGGAGGTCCTTTTTAAAATTAAAATCATTCAAGCAATGTGGGTGTCACTGGCTGGGCCAGCATTTAGTGCCCATCCTTAATTGCCCTTGGGAATTTGGTGTGCTGTTTCAGTGGTGATGCTTCTTTTGAATTTTCGTATGCTTTATAATTTTATCAAAATACACACTATTGTTTTTACTAGATTTAATAAAACTTGATAAATAATTATCTGGTGGGTGTGGAAACTCAACATCTGATGAGAAGCTTCCTTTTTCCGTACGAATCTGATCAGATCAACTTCATTTTCGTTGGGGCAAGAATTGATTTTCTACACATTTAAACGGTCTTTCTTTAAAATCATCATTAAGAATATACTGGCTTTAAACGACAGTCCTTGTTGTTAGACGATCTGATATTGATACAGAAGGGAGAGACCATTACAGTGGTTAGATTGTTAGTGATATTTAGATGTGCCTCATTGCAAGCTTGAATCCATTTTGTCTCCCAGTAATCTTTGAGCCATATGTGCAGGAAGATTTACTGCAGCATGTTTTGGCAGATGGTTTGTTTGGGGTGGGGTATGAAAATGTGACAAGAAATGGGGAAGTTTAGCGAAATAAGGAGAAACCATTTTGAATATTTTATAGTCTGCCTTTTTTTTCTCCTGTTTTGTAATCAGTGATGTCTTTGTAAGACTGCTATTTGTCATATTAAAATTGAAAGGGAGAAGATGGAAAAGTTAAAGAGAACTGAAAAAAGAGACAAAACAAGTACAATAATAAAGTCAATGAGCACCTGTAATGTGGCATCTGTAGTGTTCAGCTCAATTTTACCTTTGAACGTCCTGTTTTGAAATGTGAGGAAAAGTGTTGATTTTTAGAATGTGAAGTCAGTGGCAGGATATCTTTAAGATATGTGCATTCTATCAAACTAGAAATCACTCATAACTTGTTCAGTATTTTGTTTAAAAAAGCATCATCGTTACCTCAGTGGGGAGTTTTTAGTTTGGTATAATTTACAACTTTGTTGCCAAGCTATTGCTGCACATGTGAGTTTAGTAGTTTTTAACTTAAAACTAAAATGTGTATATCTTAATTCTTGTGGGTGCTATTACTGTAATGTTTCTCCTATTTACTAGGATAAACTGTCAAATAAGGGAAAGGATATTAAGAAATCTGAAACTGCCTCTCATAGAGAAATGTTCTTACAGTAGTCTTGAGTCTGAGGCATAACTTACTATTTATTTTGTACTAAGTTTTTTTAAGAAGTGCAGAGCCATATAATTAGTTTGTACGTATTCTGTTAGGTATTGTGTTTGATACATGGGCAGAGTTCCTTTTTGCCAGTGAGAAGTATCTCTCTCCAGTGTCTTTCCTCTCCAGCATCCTTGAATGCATTGTTGGCACCAAAGTCCATTTCCATTTTTCCTGAATGCCACGTTTAAATTCTTCAAATCATGTTCCCGTTCTGTCACAGTCCTGAAAACTCTTATCCAAGTCACAGATGGCATCCTGTGTGATTGTGATAAATGCAAACTTTGGTTGACTACACTATTTTCCAAATCCTTTCCATTGTTGTCTAGCTAGTTTGAATGTCCTTACTCTGTTCCATTCTTACCTAATTGTATTTGCAATGGCTTCTCTTTTCTACTGATGTACTGTTACCTCTGACCACCAAGGATCTATCCTTGGTCCCCACCTGTTTCTCATCTACATGCTCCCAGTGACAATATTATCTGCAAGCTCCTCATTAGTTTCACATACGCAGATGACACCAAGCTGCGCCCACCACAACCTCTCTTGACTCCTTCACTGTTGCTAAATTATCAGACTGCATATCCAGTACTGAATGAGCAGAAATTTCCTTCACTTAACTATTAGGAAGATTGAAGCCATTGCTTTTTGTCTCCAGCTCTAAATTCTGTCTGTCAGCTACTGACTCCAACCTTTTCTCTGGCAGTACTGTTTGCAACCCTGCTGTCGCATGAGAGTGAGAAATGAGGTACCAATCTCATTCATGCCAGTAGTAAGACTGCCTAGTTCCAACTTTTGTCTGGTTTTGGCCCTGATTCAACTCATTAGCTGACAAAACCTTTTTGTGCCTTCACTTCCTCTGGACTTGATGTTCCATTGAACTCCTGGGTGCTTTTCTATATGTACCTTTTGTTGGCTTGAGGTCTTCTAAGACTGTTGCACATAGCTCAAGGGGATGAGATTGATTGGGAACCGTCATCCTTGCTGTCACTGACCTACATTGACCCTGCTGGTCAGGCAGTGTCTTGTTTAAAAATTCTCATTCTCATCCTCATTTTCAAATCCCCAAGGCCTTACCCCTCCCCGACCTGTGTTTGCTTGCAACCCCATAAATCTTCAAGGTATTTGTCTCCCCTGCGCTTCTGTTTTTGCCCTTTATCCCTGCTTTTCATTGCACCATCATTGGTTGCTGTGTCTTCATTTGCATTGGCCCAAACTCTGGTAATATGTCTGTGCACTCTTTCCCCTCTACTTCACTTGTCTCCTTTTAATGCCTTTCTCTTTGACCAAGTTTTTGGTTATCTGACCTAATCCCTTTCTGTAGCTCAATGTTATCATGTATTATGCTGTTCCTGTAAATCACCTTGAGGTGTCTTATGATATTGAAAGAGCATTATAAATGTTAAATTGTTATCAAGTGATCTTTATAGTATTTTAACAAGGCTATTTCAGAAATGAGGAAAAACACAGCTGGTGCAAAATAATATGACTACCAGCAGCTCAGTTGACATCTCTACCAGCTAGTTTTAATTGGTATTCTTAGTTATGCTGTATTTTATGAAGGGATTTCAAAAATAAGTGAAAAAAGTTGTTGGATAGAAAAATTTGATAGTATACATCTTTCCTAACAGTCAGTCTTTTTTCACTTTCTTATAACAAAATCAATATGTGTATCAGTTGGAGAAATGGAGAGGTGCTTTTGCCGATTCTAGTGCTATCGTTTTCTTCCACCATATTTTGTTATTTGTAAATTCCTTGTATGACAACAAATTCCATTTTGCGATTCCACAATTGATTATCTGTCTTTAAAGAGAAAGGAACCTTCAAATTTCTTACACACCTGTCTTGAAATTTACTTCTGAGCTATTCTACAGTTCGTTATCTGTCCATGTACATTTCCTCACCTAATTAATAAAATGCATAGTTCATGCAAATTTTGTTCGTATTGCAAGTTTTATAATTGTACAAGCTTAAGACCATTTATTTCTTTCCGTATTAAATGTATTTGTGAAGGAATAAACTATGCATAACTTTAATCTTTTGTGCAATTTTATGTTTCCACACTTATGAAAAGGAAACCACATATAGTAAGGTGGAATTACAGTTACAGGTTTGCCTTGCCTCGAGCCAGGATCTTCTGCTCTGAAATGTTCCTCCACCTGTAGATTATGCTAGCACTTGACTTGCTATGTGTGAAGTGACAAGCTCAAATAGCCTGTTGTGGGCGTGTGTGTGATGGTGGTGGTGGGTGGGGGAGACAAACCTGAAATTCTGTGGTTTTGCTGCCGTCAACCATCTGTCGGAATGATTGGTTTTAGAATGTTCTATTCATTTTCTGCACTATTACTGTTTCCTATTTTCTCCATTTGAACACGTCCAAATAAATTCTCAAATTTGATTTGATTTTTAGATATAGTTTCCTTCTCAAATCTGAGCCACAAGTATAATATTTCTAAATATTTCATCTGTTCATTGCCTTTTTTTTTGTTCAAGTCAACTGAAGTCCAATGGAGTAACATGGTGTGGGACATGAAAACGAAATGCACACCTAACAGAGTGCAGAAAGTTCAGTTTGTAGTCGACAAGAGAATTTCTGGGATGGATGATTCAATTGAGTTATTAAAGTGTAATGAAGATTTACCTTCATCACCGAGAAATGCAAACAATGACCAGAGTATGGAATATGGTGAGCCATTTCTAAAGAATTTGAGATGTTTTTGTTGTACTGTATGTTGATCCAGTGTTTTATTAGGTAAATTGTCAAAAGCTGAAAGTTTGCCCCTACTTCGCACATGAAATCAAAAGCATTTAGTAATAAATATAGCAATGCTGTATTTGTATAAACCTAGTAGCTTTAAGATCATATGCACTGAGCTTTCTGTTGTGAATGATTTTACTACTTTATGTATGGTTCCAACCCATGCCTGCTTTGTCTTTTGTACTGTAACATCAAGCTGAGTTGAGTTTCTAGGCTTCACTTATAACAACTTGCTTTTCTTAGCATTCTCTAAGGAATAACAAAAATAATGTGTACTACAGTATATTCACTTCATTCTGAAAAACATAGTTGAGAGATTTTAGGAGCATAACTGTCATTGTAATTAAATTATACTGTTGAACTACTGAACACTGGAAGATGAAAAGTATTATATCTCGGTAAAAGGCAGGGGAATTTTGTTGAAAAAGCTGTCGCAAGCAAAATGTCCTAACTGGCTTCCATATATAGCAAATGTTACACCAGTCCATTAACAGGCTGTGAATATCTGTTCCTGCTGCAGTCCCAATAGATTTAACACATAATTGGTAAAGTAAAAAGAGATAACAAGGTGTGGAGCTGGATGAACACAGCAGGCCAAGCAGCATCATAGGAGCAGGAAAGCTTGACATTTCGGGCCTAGACCCTTCATCAGAAATGGGGGAGGGCAAGAGTAGGTTTCATTGGATAACTGGTTAAATTTAAAAACACAGCTATCAAAAAGAGAATAGCATTTTTTGTAAAATTTAGGTCTAGTTTAATACCTTTTAGTTAGAGATTATATGGATTAAATTTGAATTTCTGGCATAGTTTCTGGATATTTGGTCCAGCTGGTCTGTGTTGTTCTTTAAGCCCCAAACAAACATGCTTCCCAACCAGCATGATGTAACCATATCAACATTTTGTTGAATTTCTTTCCTTCGTGTGTTTACCCAATTCCCCTTTAAGTGCATCTGTTTTTTTAGAAAGAGGTTTCTGCATTTGGATTCTGATATTCGGACATAAGTTGCTCTTTGACCTTTTGCATGGGTACGGAACTTCGACTTTGTTCTCTCCGACAATTTGGTTAAATCACCAAACACTGAAAGTTTTGTTTTGATGTCAGTGTCTCATTTATTATAGAAGCTGAAAATAATTTCAGGTGTGTGGTGTAAGCATTAATCACTTTAAGTCAATCGTTGTACAAGCAAATGCAGAGTAGAACTCCCTAAGTTCTAACCTAATAATAAAAACCAAAAGAACTGTGGATGCTGTAAATCAAGAACAAAAACAGAAGTTGCTGGAAAAGTTCAGCAGGTGTGGCAGCATCTGTGAAGAAAAAAATCAGAATTAATGTTTTGGGTCCAGTTACCCTTCCTCAGAACTGTAATCTAATAATGTCTTTTCAGGAGAACTGCTCCCAAGCTACCACTGTGACACCTTTACACCTCCAGTAACTCTGTCATTCTTCTGAATGAGATGACTAATTAGTCCCTGGCCATGGGCAATTTTCTAATATAGATAAATTGATATTGTACAAAATCATTTTGATAAGCAGTTCTTTATAGGCTGCACAGGAGGAGGCGTTCATTCTATCAATATGAACAGTAAAGTGTTTAACTTGATGTCCTAAAGAATTGATTAATTTCATTTTTAGTCTTAACTCTCATCATTTATGTTGTATAGATGAAATGTGATCTGCTTCCTTTTGTATTCAACACCACCTGTTTGATACTCTACATTCAAGGTCATTTTACATGCAGTCAATGAAAAGGAGTGTGGAATTTCTGAAATAGGAACATTGGAGCACCTGTTTAACTAGGATTTTGATTAATAGAATATGTTCATACATATCCAGGTTATTTTCATAGGGAAGGTGCCCGCTCTCTGTTCTTCATTATACTATAAATTTAGTGTTTCCTTGTGTTTCCTTTCCTTGTGGTAGTGAATTTGGACAAGATTAAGTTTTCATCTTCCTTCGCTTGTCATCAACAGGTTCCTGACAAGTGGGCAGGGTACTGATATTGGTTTGTATGCAGGGAGTGCAGACGACTTTCAATGCCTATTTGATTGTAAACAAGATGAGAACAAGCTTCTTTAGGCTTAGAATAGTTCAGAAAACAAATACTGGAGGAGACTGCAACTGTTTATTTGAGAGATTTGTGTTGAGTAAGTTGCAATTTGTATCCGTAATGGATAAATTATTTATATATATGGAACAGTGACTCTGTTACCTTCAGTGAACATACCCTTAATTCTAACAATTTAACATTCAGTGTTTGGATGGAAAACGATAATAACATTTTTACTGTTTCTCACCAAAGACTACTGAAACTTTCCAAATGAATATAAAATATTCATCCAATAGAACAGGTATTTAGCTGCAAAATGTGGTTGACGAAAAAGAAATTTAAAATTTGATCTAGTTTTGATTCATGTATCTTTCAATGAGCAAAATCATACCTTTGCATTTATGTAGTGTCTTTAATTTATAAAGTCATCCAAGGAGATTTACAGTGCCAATATCCTACAAAATGAGGCACAAGATAATATGATGACGGTTGATCAAAAATTTGGTTAGAAGCAGATTTTAAGGAGTGGTTTTAAAGGGGACAAAAAGATGGGGAGGTTTACGGAGTGAGTTTCAGAGCTTAAGGCCTAGGCATTTAAGCACACTGCCACCAGTGATGGGTCAGTTAAGATCCAGGAGGTGCAAAATGAAAACTGGAGAAGGCAGAAATACTGGCTGTAGCCTTGGAGGTATTTAGAGATGAGAAGTGGCAAGGACATTGAGGAACTTGAAAAGAAGTATGAGAACGTTAAAATTAATTTGCATTACGTGAGCTTTAATATTTCAAGTGCTAAGACAGTTTGAGTAGCATAACTTAAGGAAATGTTATACTATAGAAATCATTATTAAGCATGTCTGATTTTCTACCTATCTTATGCAGATGTTAACTGCAAAATATTCACTACTTTCTATGCGTTTGGGCAACATGTCATAGACTTAAATGCAACAGCATTACTGATTAACACTGGTACAGGAATAAACCGTTCAACTCCGAGTTGCTTTAGCATTGGTTAGTATGGCAGACTGAGACTGATTCGCCGATCAGTTACCTCAGGGTGCTTGAGGGAGACGTGGCTGAGAGAATTGAAGTTCTACAATTGCAGCCTTATCTAGACCTCTGCTTCCTGTGAGCACAAGATCTTGGAATTGCATGTGCTGTTCTGAGTGTCTTTAAGATTGTTTTATTCTTCTTTGCCTGCCAGATAATCCATTACTCAGTGTCAGTGAGTTCAAATTATTTTTACAGCTCCAACATTTTAGCGATGCACAGATTCGAGAAAAGTAATTTCTTTTGCTCATCGTCTGATCATGAACAAATGAATATTGAGTTTCTGTGTTTCTTGTTTTTCTAGACGATCTTCCAGAATTGAGAGCTGTAGAGACTGACAGAGCCATACCTGCAGCCTTCCAGTTAAGCAGTGAAGTGTCTCATCAAGAATGCCCGAGGTCTTCTCGTACCATGTGCACTTCTAGATCACCTGATAGTGCCTTGCCACCTTTCACAAGTGAATCTGATGTAAATTGGCTGACTGAACTGGCTAATATAGCCACTAGCCCACAAAGTCCTCTCATGCAATGCACATTTTATGACAGGTTTGTCTATAATATCAGCCAAATGAACACTTTGTAATGACTGAAGATGTACGAATGCTATTGAACATAACTGTCAACACTTGCTGTCTGTATATGCCGTTCACACTTGTTGAATTCTTTGTAGCAAATTGTGAGCATTATAAATGCCAAAACTGCGGTTCCGCACAAATTTAGATGTAATGGAGGCTTTCAAGAAAAGTACTAGAATAATTGTGGGAGATTTTATTCTAATTGAATGAGTCAAATTGGCCAAAGTATCATGGAGGATGGATTCTTAAGTCACTTTGGGGTGGCTTCTTAGAACAATAAGTTCTGAAACCAATCAGCCAACATAACATTCTGGACCTGATAATATGTTATGTAACAAGTTAAGTTGCAACCTCATTCAGGAGCCTGTAGGCATGAATAACATGATTGAATTATGCATTCAGTTTGAGTATTCATTCTTTTGAGTTTGATTCATATACCTTAAGCTTAAGTAAGCACAATTAGGAATGTTTGAAGCCAGAGTTGGCTAAAGTGGACTGGGAAAAGTAGGACATATTTCCTAACTCTCAACAAAGAAGTATTCTCTTGAGAAAGAAATATTTTAACATAAAAATACACCATCCATGACTAACAGTTAAGGATGTTATTCAGTTGAAAGAAAAGACTAACAATGCTGGAAAGATTAGTGATAGACCCCCATTTTACAAACCAGTAACAAATTACTCACAAAAGGGAGAAATTGTAGAATGAGACATAATTAGGATGAAGCAGTTAAAGCTGCTTCTACCAATATATAAAAAGAAGTAGCTAAATTTAGCACTAATCTGTTTTTCCCTGCAGCAGACCAATAGTGGGAAATAAGGAAATGGCAGAGACTTTGATCAAGTATTTTTATATTTGTATTCACAGTAGAAGATAAAAAAATCATCCTATGAAACTCAGAATAACACGGGAGGGAGTGGGTGGGGAAGAGAGAGGATGAGAAACTGAACTATCACAATTACCTTGGAAAAAGTATTTAAAAATCTAATGGGACGATAGACTCCTGTACCTGAGAGCTTGCATCCCCGAGTCTTCAAGGACGTGGCTATGGCCATATTGGGTGCATTGGTTATAATCTTAGATTCTGGAAAGGTCCTGGCAGATTGGAATGCATATGTAACACAATTATTCAAGAAAGGGAGAAAAAGAAGGAACTGTGTATAGGTCTGCCAGTCTGACATAAATCACTGGGAAATGCTGAAATCCATCAGTATGAGGTAGTAGTGGGACAATTAGAGAATCATAATATAATCAGACAGAGTCAACATGCTTTACTGAAAGGAAAAGTTGTATTTGACAAATGAGTACAATGTGGGGACATGAGAATCTGTTCACTTTGGCTGGATGAATAGAAAAGCAGAATATTGTTTAAATGGAGAAAGACGTCTGGATGATGGATATTTCTTCAGGATAACAGCTGGTGACTGGTGGAGTTCCACAGGGGTCAATGTTGAGGCCGCAACTATTCACGTTATACATTAACAATCTGGACAAAGGAACGGAGGGCATTGTTGCTAAGTTTGCAGAAGACATAAGGATAAAGAAGTAGAGAGGCTGCAGGAAGACATGGATGTGCTAGGCAAGTGGGCGAAGAAGTGGCAGATTTAATAGACTGTGGGAAAGTTTGAGGTTATACATTTTTGTAGGAAGAATAGAGATGTAAACTGTTTTCTAAATGGGAATAGCTTCGGAAATCTGAAGTACAAAAGGACTTTGGGAATCTTAGTTCAGGATTCTCTGAAGGTTCATATGCAGGTTCACTTTGCATTTGCCTCCCAAACTATCATGTTAGCATTTCTTTCAAGAGAGCTAGAACACAAGCATAGCTGTATTGTTGAGGCTGTATAAGGCTCTGGTCAGACCACATTTGGAATATTGAGAGCAGTTTTGGGCCCTGTAATTAAGGAAAGGTGTGCTGGCTTTGGAGGGTGCTGAAAGGAGAATTACAAGAATGATGTCTGGCATGACGGGCTTGTCATTCGCGGAGCATTTGAGGGCTCCCGGTTTGTACTATATGGAGTTCGGAGAGATGAGGGGGGGATCTGATTGAAACTTGCAGAATACTGAGAGGCCTATATCGAGTGGATGTGGAGTAGGTGGTTCCACTAGTAGGGGAGTCTAGGACCTAGGAGAGTCTGGACACAACCTTGGAGTGAAGGGATGACCCTTTTACACCTGAGATGAGGAGGAATTTATAGAATCCTTACGGTGTGGAAGCAGGCCATTCAGCTTGTTGGGTCCATACTAACTCTGCGAAGAGCATTCCACCCAGACTCTCCCCCACCCTGTCCCTGTAACCCTGCATTTCCCATGGCTAATCCACTCGACCTTCACTTGTTTGAATATGGTATGATACCGGAGCACCCAGAGAAAACCTATGCAGACATGACAGAAGTACAAACTGCGCACAGGTGTGCCCAGAATCCAATCACGGTCCCTCAGGCTATGAGGCAGCAGTGCTAACCACTGAGCCACCATGCCGTCATTTTTTTCTTACTGGTCTGAACGCCTACCTTCCCCTCAGTCCCTCTACTTGCTTACCTGCTCTTCTAATTCCTAGTCCCCTGCCACTCTTCCTAGTTTAAACCCTCCTGAATAGCATGAACAAACCTACCTGCGAAGATATTGATTCCCTCCAGTTTAGGTGCAACCCGTCCCTCTTGTATAGGTCACCCCTGTCCCAGAAATCCAGGAACATGAAACCCTGCTCCCTGTACCCAGAGGTTTAGCCAGAGTGTGGTAACTGTTTGGAACTCATTGCTAAGAAGGCAATGTGGAGACCAAGTCACTGAATGTAAGTAAGACAGAGGTTCTTGATTTAGTAAGGGGATCAAAGATAACTGGGAGAATGGGGTTGAGAACCAGAACAGACCTGATGGGCAGAATGGCTTAATTCTGCTCCTATTTCATCTGGCCTTGTGCTGTAGTATAAACAGCTCTGGGTACCATTGTATATGAATCTCAAAGTGTTAATATGCAGATACAGCACATAATTACAAAAACTAGTGGAATGTTGGCCTTTATCGAAGGATGGATGGACATGTTAATGTAAGGAATTCTTGCGAAAATTACGATTGCCTCATTGGTGTGACAGGACGTAGAGTACTGCGAATGATTTTGGCCACGTAGAGGAGACATAAGCTGGCGTTGGCAAGAGAAGGTTCACTTAGTTAATTTTGGAGATGAATGGGTTATCTTTAAGAGCAAAGGATAAGCAATTTCACCCTATATTTGAGATTAGAGAAATGAAAGAAAATCTTGTACATTTATATAGGATCAAATGGGGGCTTGACAGGATAGATGCTGGGAAGATGTTTCCCCTTGTAGGGAAATCTAGGACTAGAAGGCAAAATTTAAAAGCTGATGAAGAGTCACCAGACTTAAAACCTTAACTCTGCTTTCTTCCTGCAGATGCTGCCAGACCTACTGAGTTTTGCCAGCAATTTCTGTTTTTGTTTAAAAATAAGCAGCCTCCCTTTTTAGGTTAGTGATGATGAGGAATTTCTTCTTTGAGGGTCATATGTCATTTGAATTTTCTTCCACAGAAGACAGTGGAAGCTGGGTTGTTGAATAAGTCAAGACTGCATTAGATAGATTTCTGATTGGCGCAAATTGAAGGTTGTGGGTGCAGGCTGGAATGTGGAGTTAAAACCATAATCAGATCAGCACAATCTTATTAAATGATGGTGGGGGATAAGTGGGGTGAAATGGCCTTCTCCTGTTTCTTTTGATCTTATATTATCTGAAGCAATTACTACAGCTATTTTATATTTCAGTTAGGCATTCTTCTTTGTTTGCTTCCAGTACATCGACTCCTATTGATGACTCTTGCACAACTCCTCCATTCCATACTTGAGTCTTTCTATGAATTGCTTTGTCCAGTGGCTACAGTACATGAGCATGTTGGTCACAGGTATTAGGTCACAGAAGAAGGTAATTTCACCCATTGAGTTTTTGCTAGCTTTCAGCAAAGCAGTCGAGTCAGCCCCATTCCTCCTCCAAATTAATAATCTTCTTCAGTTTAGCTTCTATGGTTTAAACGATGAGAATAAAAGAAAGGAGCAGGATGGGCCATTTGGCGCATTGGGTCTGCTCCACAATATTTATAAAGATTTAAAGTAATTTAAACATTTTCACATTAACTACAGCCCTAATCTGTTATGTTTATGCCTTGACTATTCATTTTGTTGCTTATGTTTTTAATGATATACATGAGAAAATTGACTCTGTTAAGCAGGCAATGTAGTAATAGGATGAAGATTTTTTTCTGTGGTTGAAAGGGGATTTGTGAAATTGAATTTCAAATTGATGAAAGCTTAGACCACTCAACTTGCCATAGCATGGTAAATATTAGCACTTGGATGTACAGCACAGGAAGATAGTTGGTGCATATCCCAGCCTTTGAATGCCCAAGAAGATTAAAACAAATTAAGCTGGATGGCTACAAACATTAATAAAAAGACAGTAGGTTTCTTATAATTGCAAAGATATCAATCTTAATATAATGTTGTAAAGTAAGCTTAGGTACATAAATGTGGATTTGCAGTTGTATTTTACAGCTACACAATCAGTAAAAGTTTGGCTACAGTATGAAGCATTTTTAATAAATCATTCCTGGGATTTGACTGTCACTGGCAAGGCCAACAGCATCTGTTACGCATTCCAAGTTGGCTTTGAAATCTAGTGAGTAGCCATCTTGAATTGTTTCAGTCCATGCAGTGTAGGTACACGTAAAGACTTTATGGAAGAAATTCTAGAATTTTAACCCAGTGACAGTTAGGGTTAAAGTTCCAAATCGGAATGCAACGATCAGTTAATAGCTCGACCTTTGACTTTAAAGTGAAGGGAAGATCATTGAAGAAGTGGAAAATGGTTCTGCCAAGGATACTGCCCAGAGGAACGCTTGCTACAATATCTTGGGGCTCAGATGGTTGGCTCCAGTAACAACAGTCATCATTTTTGTGCTAGACACCTGAGAGTTTTCGCCCAATTCCCTTGACTTCAATATTATTTTGGCTGCTTGATATTTTAGTCAATCACATAGTGTCTTGATGCAGAGAGTGTTCATTGTCCCCTTGCCATTGAAACCTGTGTGAATGAAGGCTGTAGTTGGGTCTGGGGTGAAATTGTCCAGTATTGGTGAGCAAGTTATTGAGAATGTGCAGCTGGTTTAGCATTACCAGCCACACGTTGCTGGTGGAAGGTCTCTTGTGGGGCAGTAGTAGTGTTGCTCGTGGGTTCAAGTCCCAGCTGTTCCAGAATAACATCTCTGAACAAGTTAATTAGAAAAATATATTGATGATTGAGTGAGCTTAGACAGTAATTGGTCAGATTGAATTTGAATTTGTTCTCCTGGTGGACAGGATCACTGTGCTACTAAGTTGCTCAGTAGTTTGCCATCCAAAGATTTGAATAGGCTGTGCAGAACCCCTTCACTCAAAATCTTTAAAGGGCCACTGACTTTTAGTTTAAAAGAATTCATCACCAAAAATGTAAAATAATGTAGGATTACATTGGACAGGTTGTAACTGATTCATTTTCCATTTTGCCAGGCAGATGCAAAATTGTAGCTATACTGGAACGACAAATCTCTAATTAAAGGCTTCTATCCCTGAAACCATTTTGATAATGTTTTCTGCCCCTCTCGTGTCCTGAACACTGCTTACACTTCTCTGCATTTAAATTCTTTCAGCCACATGTTTCCACATTCCAGTAGTTTGCCATAAACTCCTCTTAAGTTGCTACATGACTAGGGTATGGCGCAGAACAGTGGGTTCAGTCCTAGTACTGGCATTGGTAGTTTAGATAGAGTGGATAGCAGAGTGGGGGACTCAATTACTAGGGGTCATGATTTCAAGGTGAGAGGGGAAAAGTTTAAGGGAGATATGCATGGATATGCCTGGCTTCTTTGCTTGTCCTCAGGCTGCATGTAGATAAAATTTATCTCTCTCTGCTCTTTGATTTTAAATTGGAGATGTTTCAAAAGAGGTTCACTAGACTGGTTTCTGGGATAGAACAAAGAACAAAGAAAATTACAGCACAGGAACAGACCCTTCGGTCCTCCAAGCCTGCGCCGATCCAGATCCTCTATCTAAACCTGTCGCCTATTTTCCAAGGATCTGGATCCCTCTGCTCCCTGCCCATTCATGTATCTGTCTAGATACATCTTAAATGATGCTATTGTGCCCGCCTCCACCACCTCCGCTGACAATGCGTTTCAGGCACCCACCACCATCTGCATAAAGAACTTCCCACGCATACCTCCCTTAAACTTCCCCTCTCACCTTGAAATCACGACCCCCTAGTAATTGAGTCCCCCACTCTGAGGAAGAAGCTTCTTGCTATCCACCCTGTCTATACCTCATGATTTTGTAGACCTCAATCAGGTACCCCCTCAACCTCCGTCTTTCTAATGTAAATAATCCTAATCTACTCAACCTCTCTTCATAGCGAGCACCCTCCATACCAGGCAATATCCTGTTGAACCTCCTGTGCACCCTCTCCAAAGCGTCCACATCCTTTTGGTAATGTGGCGACCAGAACTGTACACAATATTCCAAATGTGGTCAAACCAAAGTCCTATACAACTGTAACATGACCTGCTAACTCTTGTACTCGATACCCCGTCCGATGAATGAAAACATGACATATGCCTTCTTGACCACTCTATCCACCTGCGTTGCCACCTTCAGGGTACAATGGACCTGAACACCCAGATCTCTCTGTACGTCAATTTTCCCCAGGGCTTTTCCATTTACCATATAGTTCGCTCTTGAATTGGATCTTCCACAATGCATCACCTCACATTTGCCTGGATTGAACTCCGTCTGCCATTTCTCCGCCCAACTCTCCAATCTGTCTATATTCTGCTGCATTCTCTGACAGCCCCCTTCACTATCTGCTCCTCCACCAATCTTAGTGTCATATGCAGACTTGCTAATCAGGCCATTTATATCTTCAGATCATTTATGTATATCACAAACAACAGTGGTACCAACACAGATCTCTGTGGAACACCACTGGTCACAGTTCTCCGTTTTGAGAAACTCCCTTCCACTACAACTCTCTGTCTCCTGTTGCCCAGCCAGTTCTCTATCCATCTAGCTAGTATACGCTGGACCCCCTGCGACTTCACTTTCTCCATCAGCCGACCATGGGGAACCTTATCAAATGCCTCACTGAAGTCCATGTGGATGACACTTACAGACCTTCCCTCATCTTATCAACTTTGTCACTACCTCAAAGAATTCTATCAAGTTGGTAAGACATGACCTTCCCTGCACAAAACCATGCTGCCTATCACTAATAAGCCCATTTTCTTCCACATGTAAATAGATCCTATCCCTCAGTATCTTCTCCAGCAGCTTCCCCACCACTGACGTCGGGCTCACTGGTCTGTAATTACCTGGATTATCCTTGCTACCCTTCTTAAACAAGGGGACGACATTAGCAATTCTCCAGTCCTCTGGGACCTCACCCATACTCAAGGATGCTGCAAAGATAGCTGTTAAGGCCCCAGCTATTTTCTCTCTTGCTTTCCTCAGTAACCTGGGATAGATCCCATCCGGACCTGGGGACTTGCCTTTTAGAATACCCAACACTTTCCACCCCGCCCCCGCCCCAATGCTGATTTAAGTAATAAAACATCTATCCCTTACCTCAGCATCCGTCATGTCCCTGTCCTTGGTGAATACCGATGCAAAGTACTCATTAAGAATCACACTCATTTTCTATGACTCCCCGCATAACTTCCCTCCTTTTCCCTTGAGTGGGCCAACCCTTTCTCTAGTTACCCTCTTGCTCCTTCTGTACGAATAAAAGGCTTTGGGATTTTCCTTAACCCTATTGGCTAAAGATATTTCATGACCCCTTTTAGCCCTCTCAATTCCTCATTTCAGATTGGTCCTACTTTCCCAATATTCTTCCAAAGCTTCATCTGTTTTCAGTCGCCTAGACCTTATGCTTCCTTTTTCCTGTTTGCTAGTCTCACAATTTCACCTGTCATCCATGGTTCCCTAATCTTGCCCTTTCTATCCCTCATTTTCACAGGGATATGTCTGTCCTGCACGCTAATCAACCTCTCTTTAAAAGCCTCCCACATATGAAATGTGGATTTACCCTCAAAAAGCTGCTCCCAGCTCCTGCTGAATTTTGCTATAATTGGCCTTCCCCCCAATTCACCACTCTTGTCTTTGTCCCGTGAGTATTGTAAAACTTACCGAATTGTGATTGCTATTCCCAAAGTAATCCCCTACTGAAACTTCAACCACCTGGCTGGGCTCATCCCCCAACACCAGGTCCAGTATGGCCCCTTCCCGAGTTGGACTATTTACGTACTGCTCTCTAAAACCCCCCTGAATGCTCCTTACAAATTCTGCTCCATCTGAACCCCTAACACTAAGTGAATCCCAGTCATTGTCGGGAAAATTAAAATCTCCCATCACCCACCACCCTGTTGCACCTACATCCTTCCATAATCTGTCTACATATTTGTATGTCTATCTCACACTCGCTGTTGGGAGGCCTGTAGTACAGCCCCAATATTGTTACCGCACCCTTCCTATTTCTGAGCTCTGCCCATATTGCCTCACTGCTCGAGTCCTCCATAGTGCCCTCTTTCGGCACAGCTGTGATATCCTCTTTGACTGGTAATGCAACTCCTCTACCCCTTTTACCTCCCTGTCTATCCTGCCTGAAGCATCAATATCCTGGGATATTTAGTTGCCAATCTTGCCCTTCCCTCAACCAAGTCTCAGTAATAACAATAACATCATACTCCCAGGTACTAACCCAGGCCCTAAGTTCATCTGCCTTACCTAATACACTTCTTGCATTAAAACAAATGCACCTCAGACCACCTGTCCCTTTGCGTTCATCACCTCTCTGCCTACTCTTCCCCTTAGTCACACCGACTTCATTTTCTGGTTCCTTACAGGCTTTAGTTACTACCTCCTTACTGTCTACTAACCTCATTTGGTTCCCATTCCCCTGCAACATTAGTTTAAGTCCTCCCCAACAGTGTTAGTAAAAGCACCCACCTAGGACATTGATTCCAGTCCTGCCCAGGTTTAGACCGTCCGATTTGTAATAGTCCCACCTTCCCCAGAACCGGTACCAATGTCCCAAAAATCTGAACCCCTGTCTCCTACACCATCTCTCAAGCCACTCATTTATTCTTTCATTTCTACTCCGACTAGCACGTGGCACTGGTAGCAATCCTGAGATTACGACCTCTGAGGTCCCACTTTTTAAACTTGGCTCCTAACTCCCTAAATTCTGCTTGTAGGACCTCATCCCGTTTATTACCTATATCATTGGTGCCTATATGCACCACGACAGCTGGCTGTTCACGTTCCCCCTTCAAAACGTCCTGCAGTCGATCTGAGACATCTCTGACCCGTGCACCCGGGAGGTAACATACCATTTGGGAGTCTTGTTTTTGACCACAGAACTGCCTATCTACTCCACTTACAATCGAATCCCCTATGACTATAGCCCTTGCACTCTTTTTCCCGCCCTTCTGTATAGCAGAGCCAGCCACGGTGCCATGAACCTGGCTACTGCTGCCTTCCCCTGGTGAACCATCTCCCCCAACAGTATCCAAAATGGTATGCCTATTTTGGAGGGAGATGACCACGGGACACCTGCACTGCCTTCCTGCTTTTTCTCTGCCTTTTGGTCACCCATTCCCTTTCTCCCTCAGCAATTCTAATCTGCGGTGTGACCAGTTTGCTAAACGTGCTATCCACGACTTCCTGAGCAACACGGATGCTCCAAAGTGAGTCCATCTCCAGCTCCAGAACCGTCATGTGGTCTAAGAAGAGCTACATCTGGACGTACTTCCTGCACGTGTCGGAGTGAGGGACATCAGCCGTGTCCCTGAGCTCCCACATTGAGCAAGAGGAGCATAACACGGGTCTTGGATCTCCTCTTAAGCTTAGCTTAGTCCTACTATAATATCAAAAAATAGATAAATGAAAATTTTTTTATCAAACACTCTCCTTACCAGCACATTTTTTTTTTTAGAAAAGAAAAAGTAAATCCTTACCTTATCAACATACCACAGTCCTTTTTCTTAGGTTAGAGGAGGAGGGCAGGTGGGAGTGTCTCTGGTTTAGCCACTGCCCAAATATATCAGTTCACTCACCTTCCCAGGGCGCAATTCGACCGCTCCCACTCAGCTCCGCTGCCGAAATGAAGAACTTACCTTCTCAGCAGCCCCCTGGTCCTCGTTCACACCACTCCTGCTGCTGCTGCAAAAATGGGGATATAGAGATTGCTGTACAAAGAACGTGCAAATGGGTTAGGCCTTATTTATCAGTGGTTAGATGAATTGGTTCTCATTGAAGCATACAAAATTTTGACGGGATAGATGTTAAAGATATTTTCACCAGTGGGATACTGTCAAACTAAGGGGACATAGTTACAGAATACATTTAAAACTGAGGTGTGAAGGAATCTCTCTGCCTAGAAGAGTAATGAATGTTTGGAATTTTTTACCTCAATTGTGGAGGCTCAGTTACTGAAAGTATTTAAAATGGAGGTAGGTTTTTTTTGGAAACATTGAAATATTCTTTTGAGTATTGATTTTGAGGTCTCTGAGGAGCTGGCATGAAAAAGGATTTGATGCCTGGGACAAATGAACCTTGGTCTTGTAGAATGGCAGGAGAGGCTTGAGGGGATGAATGGCTTATGGCTCCTGTTTCTTGGGTTCTTGTGGAAGAGTGTACATTTGTGGGCACTGAGTTTTTTTTGACTGTGTTAATCAAATAATCTGAATAAAAGACAGGTATACGTTAATGTGGATAAATGCTATTCATGCATATCAATATGAAATTTTAATAATCAGTGTCCATTAGCTAAGATTAAGAAAAAGGTGTGGCCTTTAATTATAGAATAATAGTGATTCAGATCAGTGTTACAGCATGTTGACTAGAATATTTCAGTTACATTCAGAGTATTACCCCATTTACCTGATTGTTTGTGAAGATGCTCAAAAATTTAAACACTTTTTGACTTATGAAGAGCTAAGTGAGATTGTGATAACAGTGTGGAGCTGGAAGAGCACAGCAGGCCAGGCAGCATCAGAGAAGCAGGAAAGTTGACGTTTCGGTTCGGGACCCTTCTTCAGAAAATTTTCATACTCTAAATGTCAACTTTCCTGCTCCTCTGATGCTGCCTGGCCTGCTGTGTTCCTCCAGCTCCACACTGTGTTATCTCTGACTCCAGCATCGGCAGTTCTTACTATCTCTGCTAAGTGAGATTGTGTCGCCTATCTACGGGACTGTCCCCAGTGCACCTGAGCCACTCCATTTGAACAAGTGGAAGATGTAATTTTAACCTGGTCCAACAATTGGAAAGAGATAAAAGGTACTGCAGATGCTGGAGAATCCGAGATAACAAGCATGGGGCTGGATGAACACAGCAGGTCAAGCAGCATCATAGGAGCAGGAAAACTTGACGTTTCGGGCCTAAACCCTTCATCAGAAATGGGGGAGGGGAAGAGGGTTCTGAAATAAATAGGGAGAGAGGGGGAGGCGGATAGAGGATGGATAGAGGAGAGGATAGGTGGAGAGGAGGCAGACAAGTCGAAGAGGCGGGGATGGAGCCAGTAAAGGTGAGTGTAGGTAGGGGGGTAGGGAGGAGATAGGTCAGTCCAGGGAGGACGGACAGGTCAAGGGGGTGGGATGATGTTAGTAGATAGGAGATGGGGGTGTGGCTTGAGGTGAGAGGAAAAACAGGTTAGGGAGGTGGAGATGAGCTGGGCTGGTTTTGGGATGCGGTTGGGGGAGGGGAGATTTTGAAGCTTGTGAAATCCACATTGATGCCATTGGGCTGCAGGGTTCCCAGGCTGAATATGATTTGCTGTTCCTGCAGCCTTCGGGTGGCATCACTGTGGCATTGTAGGAGGCCAAGGATGGACATGTCATCTGAGGAATGGGAGGGGGAGTTGAAACATCTGAGGAATGGGAGGGGGGAATACACCTCCTCCCACCCACCCTCCTGCAAAAATGCCATCCCCTATTCCCAATTCCTTCGCCTCCGCCGCATCTGCTCCCAGGATGAGACATTCCAATCCCGCACATCTCAAATGTCCTCATTCTTCAAGGACCGCAACTTCCCCCCCCACAGTGGTCGAGAACGCCCTCGACCGTGTCTCCCGCATTTCCCGGAACACATCCCTCACGCCCCGTCCCCGCAACAATAACCAAAAAAGAATCCCCCTCGTCCTCACATACCACCCCACCAACCTCCGGATCCAACGCATCATCCTCCGACACTTCCGCCATCTACAGTCAGACCCCACCACCAAAGACATCTTTCCCTCCCCACCCTTATCTGCCTTCCGGAGGGACCACTCCCTCCGCGACTCCCTTGTCCGCTCCACACTCCCCTCCAGCCCCACCACACCCGGCACTTTTCCTTGTAACCGCAGGAAGTGCTACACCTGCCCCCACACCTCCTCCCTCACCCCAATCCCAGGCCCCAAGAAGACTTTCCACATCAGGCAGAGGTTCACCTGCACATCTGCCAATGTGGTATACTGCATCCGCTGTACCCGTTGTGGCTTCCTCTACATCGGGGAAACCAAGCGGAGGCTTGGGGACCGCTTTGCAGAACACCTGCGCTCAGTTCGCAACAAACAACTGCACCTCCCAGTCG
>JAHRHZ010000046.1:33809608-33830022 GCA_024137785.1 Ginglymostoma cirratum | reverse complement strand
GAAGGGTTTAGGCCCGAAACGTCAAGTTTTCCTGCTCCTATGATGCTGCTTGACCTGCTGTGTTCATCCAGCCCCATGCTTGTTATCCCAACAATTGGAAAACCTGTTACAGCAAAGGCATGTGCAACCCAGGTGTTGCTGCTTCTACTTGGGCAGTTCCTCAGAATTGAAAATGATTTTCTTTCCATTCCGGTTTGCTGAGTTCTGAAATGACTGATAAGTCCAATATGTGATCTGCAGACTGTCAAATGTGGGGTAGGTAGTGCCTTAAAGGATTGTGCCACTATTTGAAATTTCTGTGCTACTTTCAGTCCCTTGACTTTGGGGGTTGTTTTGCTGGAGGAGCTGTTTGGAAAGGAATTGCGTAAGGTCCATTTTGTCATATCATTTGGAGAAAGAGGGGGCAATAACTTGGAGCTTAGTTTCTGAATGAGCAGATATACCAATGATCATGTGATTTTTGAGAATTGTTAAGCTCCATATAAGCCCTTTGAGGGGGTTGGGATTTAAATTGTGAGCCTAAGTATCAGGTGGAACTATTACAGGACACACCACCTTTTTTTTGAGATAACAAGCATGGGGCTGGATGAACACAGCAGGCCGAGCAGGAAAACTTGACGTTTTGGGCCTAGACCCTTCATCAGAAATGGGGGAGGGGAAGAGGGTTCTGAAATAAATAGGGAGAGAGGGGGAGGTGGATAGAGGAGAGGATAGGTGGAGAGGAGGCAGACAAGTCGAAGAGGCGGGGATGGAGCCAGTAAAGGTGAGTGTAGGTGGGGGGGTAGGGAGGAGATAGGTCAGTCCAGGGAGGACAGACAGGTCAAGGGGGCGGGATGATGTTAGTAGATAGGAGATGGGGGTGTGGCTTGAGGTGAGAGGAAAAACAGGTTCGGGAGGTGGAGATGAGCTGGGCTGGTTTTGGGATGCGGTTGGGGGAGGGGAGATTTTGAAACTTGTGAAATCCACATTGATGCCATTGGGCTGCAGGGTTCCCAGGCTGAATATGATTTGCTGTTCCTGCAGCCTTCGGGTGGCATCACTGTGGCATTGTAGGAGGCCAAGGATGGACATGTTTTTTTTATTTGTCTTTTCTCATCATCTGAGGGTGTTTACATAAGAACATAAGAACTACGAGCAGGAGTAGGCCATCTGGCCCCTCGAGCCTGCCCTGCCATTTAATAAGATCATGGCTGATCTTCTTGAGACTCAGCTCCACTTACCCGCACGCTCACCATAACCCTTAATTCCTTTATTGTTCAAAAATTTATCTAGCCTTGCCTTAAAAATATTCCACGAGGTAGCTTCACCCACTTCACTGGGCAGGGAATTCCACAGATTCACAACCCTTTGGGTGAAGAAGTTCCTCCTGACCTGAGTCCTACATCTGCTTCCCTTTATTTTGAGGCTATGGCCCCTAGTCCTAGTTTCACCTGCTAGCGGAAACAACCTCCCTGCCTCCATCTTATCTATTCCCTTCACAATCTTTTATGTTTCTGTAAGATCTCCCCTCATTTTTTAGGGATGTTTCTTTGTAGTATCTTGCAGCTGAGCCAGAGCAGTGACCTAAATTGTGCATATCTTTGTGAAATAAAGCAGATTTTCACATATAGCTGAAATTTATTTTTTAAATTGGAAAATAGCTTTGAATAAATAGATCACATGCCCATACTTCCCTTACCTGTTAGTGTTGAATAATTTAAAAATATATCCCTGTCCTTTAATGTAAAAATGTTATTGTTTGTTTTTGAAATCTTCTATGTCTGACTCTGATTGACTTGGTAGGTTCAATTTAGCTTCACTCTTTCCCAGAGGGACTGTATCGTTTTAATGGAAGTTTCTTGTTAAACTAAGAGTCTGCACTGTATTTGTTCAAGAAAGTAAACCATGCTGTACATTTAATATTTCATACATTGTTACGGTTTTTTTTTCAGAGCTCCAGTGCATATAGTGGCCACAAGTAAAAGTTTACATTCCTATGCTCGTCCTCCACCAACTCTCTCAGAAAGTGAAATCAACCTCTCTGCTAGTCATTGGGAAGAACAGACCACTATAAAGCGGGAAAGGGTATGCTTATTTAACTTGGCTGGATTTAGACCATAAGATACAGGAACAGAATTAGGCCATTCGGCCCATTGAGCCTGCTTCACGATTTGATCATGGCTGATGGTTTCTCAACCCCATTATCTTGTTTTCTCCCCATAATCCTTGACGCCATTACTGTTGAAGAACCTATCTATCTCTGTCTTAAATGTATTCAGTGACTTGGCCTCCGCAGTCCTCTTCAGCAATGGGTTCCACAGATTAACCACCCTCTGGCTGAAGAAATTCTATCTCCTGTCAGTTCTGAAAGGTCATCCCTTCACTCTGATGCTGTTTCCTTGGTTCCTAGTCTCTCCTACTCATGGAAGCATTTTCTCCACATCCACTGTATCCAGGCCTCTCAGTATTCTTCAAGTTTCAATCAGATCAGACCCGGAGTCCTCAGCCACTCCTCGTATGACAAGCCTTGCATCCTCTGAATTATTCTCATACATCTCCTCTAGACCCTTTCCAATGCCAGTACATCCATCCTTAGAGACCGCACCCAAAACTACTCTCACTACTCCAAATGCAGTCAGACCGGAGCCTTGTACAGCCCTGCACTTATCATTCAGTTCAAGAGGACTAGAATATAACATTGCATATGCCTTCATAACTGTTAATTGAACTTGCATGTTAACCTTGAGAGAATCCAGAACTAGGACTGCCAAGTCTCTTTGTGCTTCAGATTTCCAGGTTTCCTGCCTTCCTTATTTAGAAAATAGTCTATACCTCTGTTCTTCGTACCAAAGTGCATAACTTCTCACTTTCCACATTTTATTCCATCTGTCACTTTGCCAACTTGCCTAGCCTGTCCAAGTCCTTCTGCAGCTGCCCTGCTTCCAGTCACACTGACTTGCTTTATAGCCCTTTGTTTTCAGCCTCCCTCCCTCCTTAAACTGGGGTGTTACATTAGCTATTTTCTAGTGCTCTGTGACCATCTCGAATTCCAGTGATTCCTGAAAGACTACAACTAATGTCTCTACAATCTCATCTATCTCCTTCAGAACTCTGGGGTGTTGTCCCTTCGATTGGTTGATTTTTTTTTCCACTTTCATACCTTTTGAGCTTCTCTAGCAACTTCTCCTTAGTGATGTCCACTATACTCACCTTTACTCTCTGACTCTAAGTTCTGGGATGTTGCTGGTGTCTTTCACTGTGAAAATTGATGCCAAGAATCTATTTAGTTCTTCTGCCATTTCTTTATTGCCTATTACTACTTCTCCAGCCTCATTTCCAGCCATCTAATGTCCACTGTTTTCTCTCGTACCTTCTGAGATATCTAAAAAAAAAAAATTCAGTTCTAGCAATTCTCTTTAATATTACAAACTAACTTACTCTCATTTCATCTTCTCCCCCACCTTTTATTGCTTTTAGTTATCCTCTGCTGATTTTTGATTTTTTATTTTTTTTAAAGGCTTTCCAATCATCTGGCTTCCCACTAATCTTGCCCATATTGTACGCTTTTTCTTTTACTTTTATGCTGTCTCTGACTTCCCTTGTCAGCCATGGTTGCCTCATCATTCCCTTAGCATGTTTCTTCTTCCTTGGGATGAATTTCTGCAGTGCCTCCTGAATTACTCCTAGAAACGTCTGCCATTGCTGCTCCACCGTCGTCTTTGCTAGGTTGCCCTTCTAATCAACTGGCCACTCCCGCCTCATGTCTTTGTAGTTACATTTAGTCAATTGTAATACCATTGCATCTGATTTAATCATCTTTCTCCCAACCTGCAGGATTAATTCTCTCATTATCGTCCCTTGGGGTTCCTTCACCTTAAGCCCCCTAATCAAATCTGCCTCATTACATGTTGTTAAATCGAGAATATAGAAAAAGTTCTGCTCCAAAACAAAAACCATCTCGTGGACAAATTCCTTTCCTTGGGATCTGTTGCCAGCCTGATTTTCCCAGTCCACCTGTATTTTGAAGAGCCGCATGATTTTTTTGAAGTAGTGCCTTTCTTGCGTGCCCTTTCTATCTCCTGATTTATTTTCAGCCCCACATCCTGACTACTGCTAGGAGGCATGCGCACAACTCCCAATAGGACAATTTTTAAAAATTATTCGGTGGTTCCTCCACTCTACCCACACAGATTCTATGCCTTCTAATTCTATATCACTTTTTTTGCTATCAATTTTGTTTTTTACTAACAAGACAGTCCTTCCCCCTCTGCTCAATTGCCTGTCCTTTCAATAGAACATGTGTCCTTGGATATTTAGTTCCCAGCCCTGATTCCCTTGCAGCCATGTTTCTGTGGTACCCACAACTAGTCTCCATCGGTTTCAGTATGCACAACCTGATCGTTCACCTTGTTTCGTATGTTGCACACTTTTTAAGTACAACCCCCTCAGTACTATATTGATTGTCCCCTTATCTGCTGTGCCTGGAGTTAGATTCCTGACCCTTTCCACACTCTCTGTCCTATTACTTGTTCTGGAAATTTTAACCTCTGAGCTCTTTCCCCTTAAAATTTCCATGCAGCTGAAAGCGTTCCTCCATTGTTTAGTTTAAAGCCCTATTCACAGCCCTAGTTATGCGATTCACCAGAACTCTGGTCCCATCAGAACAGCTCCCTCCTTCCCCAGTACTGATGCCGGTGTCCCATGAATTCAAATCCATTTCTCCCAAATCAGTCTTTCAGCCTGTTTAATCTTTGCTCATGGCTCAGGTAGTACTCCAGAGATTATTACTTTTTTGGTTTCGTTTCTTTAACCCATACCACCTCATATTCCATCGGCAGAACCTCCTTCTACCTGTATCATTGGTACCTATGTGTACCATGACATCTAGATCTTTCTCCTCCCACACCAAGTACCTCTGCAGCCCAGATGAGAGCTCCTGAACCCAGGCAAGCAACACGGCCTTTAGTACTTGATTTATAAACGCATTATTGTCTAATCTGTGGGGAAAGAAGTAGTAATACTGATAATATAAATATTACAATATGCTAATTATTAACCTAAAAATTGTGATTCTTAAGGCATTTGCATTGTGCCATCTGGGAGGCTTTCTCATTTGAATTGAAGATTGACTTCACCCAGTATCTAAAAGACCCTACAGATCAATTGAAGGGGAAAGTGTCAGGATATCAGTATATGCGTTGGTTTTTTTTTTAATGTTACCATTGTGGAGTTAGTGTAAGAAAATACCTTTCTCCTTATTTTACATCAGGCAAACAGTGAATCAGAGTCCGACATCTTCTGTATGTCTTCTCTATCTGATGATGATGAGCTTGGATGGTCCCACTCATGGCCACAAACTGCATGGAACTGTTTCATGAAAGGTAAAGCTGAGTTTGTAATGACTTACTAAAGTTAATACTTTTGTAGTCACGAATGGAAATACTTGTGATTGTGGGGTAAAGGTAAAGTTGCCATAGGGCTGCTGTCTGATTAAAATGAGAGAGAGATGACTAGTGCTTGTTTAACTAAGGGTCACCGCATCTCAAGGGAGTGGTTGAGAAGAAGAGATAACAAGGTGTAGAAAGCATCCTTTGTGGTAACCTAAGCTGGACATAATGGTAGTAGTCACTGATAATAATGAATGTGAGAATGGCATTTAATTTTGGCAGCTACAGGTATTTTATACAAATTACAATTGATATAAAATGTATATTATCTATAGCCTACTGTTTTTTGTTTTTATAGGGACACGTCTGCGCTTCCAGAAGGGTGATGTTAAAGATTGGCAGGATGTTGAAGAATTTGCAAAACTGGAAATTAACTCTGAAGATGAAAAAGGCTTGAAGAACCGTTCACAAAAGGTGGTCACTTTATTTGTCTTGACTTCTGGATTAATTTCTGGAAACTTGATGGAATAGATTTACAACATCTCAGTAGAACTATTAATAAAAAATGTGAAATATTTATTCATACTTTACTGGAGCATTATTACAGCATTGGTATTTTGTTTTTAAAATGTTAATATTCTTGATCAAAAAGGTTTTGTTGGTATATATCTTGGTGTGTAGTGATTCTTTTCAATACTAGAAAACTAGTGACTCAATCGCTGTTCATCTTTCCCCGGTTTTAGTTCTTCATTCAAGGAAATAAATACTGCTTTGATGCACAAACTTCTACCCTTTCCATATTGATAGAGAAAGGCAATAATTGCTTGATGTGCTCACAACATAAATGCCATGTGGAAATCAGTACTTTAAAACCAAAGCAGAATTCATACGTTTTGTCATTTTAAATTGCACTGATTAGCTTGATAACCTAACATAACTGTTTTACACCAGGTCAAGCTGCACACAGAATCAAAATAGCAAGGAGAAAAAAAAATTGTATGCTGGTTACACATGCCTAAATATGTAATATTTTAATGGAAAAATATAATTAGTGTATTATAATTTAATTTCCAATTATTAGTCTTCGGTGTGGTTTTGACTATCTTAATACTTTGGATGATTGGGAAGAAGCAGAATCCATTTAAATTCAACTTTGCAGCCTTAGAAATTCAGTTCTTAAGGCATCTTAATGCATCTTTTGTTTTAATGGTTGAATGCTTTTTTTTTGTAAAAGTGTATTTGTGAAGTCTTTTTTCAGTGTGGAAGCAAAATTGTTTCTTTAGCTTTAAAAAAAACTAAAACTGGAGTAAAAGTCATGTGCATTGAATTTATTCATATGTGAATGTATAAATAATTTTGAAACAGGATTTCCAGGTCTGAAATAAGGTCTTGTGGTGAGACAGAAATTTAACCTGTTTCAAAGGAGAGCAAAATCTCCAAAACAACAATTTGAGTTCAAAGGTTGATGTTTACAACTTTGTTTCATTATGTCCATACTCACATGATATATGGACTGACTATTATAATGTGTTTTTGACACCAATTGTCAATTTAACAGAAGTGCTGGCAGAGGGGATGAATGCACCACTTTTGATCACTTTCTTGATGTGGATCGTCTACAAATTTAATTGAGGAAAACCTTTAAAATTCTAGCCTGCTAACTCGTATGGAAGTATGGTGTAATCCATCAGGACCTGTCGGTGGAGAGGCTAAAGATAGGCCTGCAGATGCACACGTAATGAGGATCAAGTAAACAGATCTTGAGTATTTCTGAAAAAATGATATTTTGTTGAAGCTTTTCATGTTGCACTTTGGACAGTTTCCAAGAATGACCAAAAAAGGGGGAAGACAACCTATCACACTGAAAGGAGGGTGCTGATTGTAGTTTTTCAGGCTGTAACTGGTAGAGGCATTGTCATGGGGAACACACCAGTTCGTAATGAATGATAGCTGCCAAACTTAGTTTAATTTTAAACAAGGCAGGTTGATTCTACTCATTGAATTGCAAAACAAGCCAGTGAATAGCAAGTTGCATTCAAACATGTGCAATGTGTACACGTCTATTTATTTACTATGACTGTTTCCACACAACAAAGTAGACTACAGTCATCTCTAGCTTATTTGTCATTGCAGTGCCTTGTCAACCTGCTTTGCTAAAAATCCTGCCATCTAATTGGTGTGAATATCTGCAGAAAAACTTTTTCCTTGTGAACATAGTCATTTTATCTTATTATCTTAAAAGAGCATGAAATCCACAATTTCTCTTTAGTTTTGTGTTGCATCGTATACTGCTTTGGAGATTACAGGATAAATTACTCTTGCCTAATGTGAACAGTTCCTATGGAGATTTACTAACTAATTTGCTGTGAATATGGCCATAATTTTACTGGAGACTTTGGTCAAATGTCAGGGTTCAGAATATAGCATAGCACAGATTGACCCAGAAGTCCTAAAATTGTGAGCTGTCACTTACTGCATTGCTGCAGGCCATCTGTAGACACCAGTGGAGCTAGCAATCCCTTTGCCATTCTTACTACACCACTGAAAACTCCATGACAAATTTGATCCTCATGCAGGCAGGTATAACTGGATCTTCAAGGATAATCTGGGTAATGTCTGTTGTTGAACGACACCTGAAAAATGTACATTCGTGTTTGTGCAGTGTTATTAAATGTCACCATTAAGATTAGTCACAAGGTTTTTTATTAATTTTAATAATTTTGAGTGTTTTCACAATGTTTAGGCTTCTACCTTCACTTTAGGCTTTTCGGTTCAACATCTGCTTCATTTTTTTTTTAAAGTGTTTTGCTTTTAGTCTGGTTGGCAGACTGTACAAATTCTTTCATGTAATTGGTTACTTGGACAACTTGGTGACAATATTGCTGCGCCTTGGGAATCCACATTGAAGAATGCTGCAACCCATTGCACAATGACAGGAAGTAAAGTTCTTACCACAGAGAGTGCTAAATCTCTCAGCAAGGCTTTCTTCAAGTAAATTGCAAGGACTCTTGATAGATGGGAGTCTTTCATTCACGGTTTCATCACAGCGCAAACCCAGACTCAAATATTTCTTATGCATTGTGTTTCTTTGTGTTTTAACCATACATTCAAATAGATTTCTTGCATATGTTCTGTTTGTTCCAATAACCTGGCCATGTTAGTCTGAACCTATATTTGGGAAGGTTAGTTAGACCTGAGGGATTCTTTCATCTGTAGTCGTATTCAGTGTGTACTGCAACAAAATAGCAAAAGTGCTAGCGTGACATAAGTCTTACTGTATGATTCAAACTCATATTTTTAACTTGCTCAAATATGAAAATATTTTTGAACTGATTTGTACACTAGACAGCCTTGTATGATAGTGAGAGTGGAATGGAAAAAGATGATCCAAAACAATTTTAACTTTCCACTTCCTCAAGGTTTGAAACTAGCACAAATGACTGCCCCTAACACACATTCTTAATTTCCACATCTTCAGTGACAAACACCTTATGACTAATCATGTCGGTTTCTCAAAGTGTTTAAGATATTCTGTGTAGAAGTTATGTACGTTGTTTCCCATTGTGTGCGCACTAATGTGCATTTAATATTTCTAAGGTATATTTTGCAATGTATATCTCCTGTGCACTAAAGGTTTTGTAAAGAAATCACCCCACCAACTAACATTTATTTAGGCTTATACAGAAATTGATTGAGTATATATATGAACCCTTTTGTACTGAGTCACATAAATTGGGAAGATTTTAAGCCTGGAATTGTATTAAAGAATAAATAAACACTGTCACAGAGGGAAGACCGTTCAGAAATGGAGATGTTTCTTTCGTGAACTGTCTTGTGTAGGCTAAATGAAATTTGTTTTGCTCCACAGAAATATAGATTTGGATCTGAAGGGCTAAAGTTAGTGGCTCATACGGAAACTGTTTCCTTTGGACGTTCAGTACTGAAATTAACCTTTGACCCTGGCAAGTCGCAAATTGGCAAATTAATTGCAGAGTGCAGATTGGACCATCCCTTCTATGTAAAAAACAAAGGTCAGAAATATACTGTTAGTATTGTAATTTTATTTGCTGATTGCCAACAGTGTCAGAATGAAAGCATTTTTCTGCCAAACTGTGGAATACTGATTTTTTTTTCCCCTCTTTAAATACAGGATGGTCTTCCTTTTACCCCAGCTTAACAGTGGTTCATCATGGAATTCCGTGTTGTGAAATGGAAGTTGGAGATGTCTGTCTACCTCCTGGGCATCCAGATGCCAACAATTTTGATGATTCTGGAGTTTTTGACACATTTAGGAGGTGATAAAATATATTTGTCTTGATCGGTTATTTATTAGCAAATAATGTTTTAATTACAAATGATATTTTGAGTTTAATACATAATACAACATATCCTGAAATCCTTGGTATAAACAACTTGGATTAAAAGTTTTTAGTTTAATTATTTAGTTTAACTCTAAATCATACATCTTTTATTAAGTAATTTTATAATTTTAAATACTGGTATGTCCTCAAAGATGTTAAAAACGGACATTCCTAAAATGATCTGTAAGACTGACTTTATATACTATTTAATCATTAGTTTTGTTGGAATCGTCAGATATAGCTGGAATTCCATTTGTGTTGGATTTCAAAATTTAACATCAACTATAATGTTCTCTTTGAGAACCAAAGACAGGATAAATATTGCAACTGAGCTAAAATTTGAACCTTGATCTTCGGTTGTACTTAGTTTCATCGGTTCAAAGGTTACATTATTGTACTTTTTAAATACACATAGTGATACAGTGATTTACAATTGCTGACTAATCTGAAATGTTAATTGATTTAGTTAGAGGCTTATTTTGGTATCCAAGTGTGTTAAGCTGGTAATGCAGTGCATTGGTGAAACAACATTATGAGCCATAAAATGATGGGATGTGCATTTTCATCAAATTTTTTACCATGTGTTAAGTTTTTGATCTTGGCACATGTCTTCAGAGGACTGCAAAGCAGAGGGCAAGGAATTGCTCAGAAGCACAGGCAAAATTTCACACAATTTAGCCTAATTCTCCTCTTTTGTACATATTAACTGTTTAAAAATTTGACACGATTCACTGAACACTTGCATTGGAATAAACGTATCTGCTTTTCCTCTCAGACTAAGTTTGGAAAATTTAAGTCAGGAAATACTAAAGCAGTTTTGAAATGATGAAAATCTAAATATTCAAAATATATATGATGTATGTAAACCTTAACTATTTTCCTGTGCTAAATTTAATCCTTTGCACGTATCTCCATACCATGTGCAAATTATATTTTCTTGGGTAATTGTCAATAATATTTTGCAGTAAACTGTGCTTTAGGGATCAGAAGGTCCCTGTTTAGATGGAGGTCGTTTTATCATTTGAAAACATCATTTTTTTTTTTTGCTGTTACTGTTTTTCCAAGGCTGTTTGCAATGTTTAATTTTCACACCCACCAACCATAAGAGTCTTCACAATTGGGCACTAGATTGTGTTTAAAGACCCAAGATTCAAGGTACTTCTACTTCTGGAGCAAAAAAATAGTTTTAAAAATCAATTTTTTATTTGCCTTTGTGTACTTTTTGATATTTGCCATTTTGATAAAGCCCTGTAAATATTTTTGACATATAAATGAGTTACAGTTTAGTACAAGGCACAACTGTGATGAACAGTCATGACTCTTTCTTGCATTTTTCTTCTGACATTTTCTTTGCTGTCTCATTTGCTCTTCTGTTGAAAAATGTATTCATAGTATGCAGACAAAGAAATAGAGTTACTTTACATAGAATGTAAGGAGCTGGGCGGTGCAGTTCTCTCAGGATGATAGAATTATCTTGTGACAGGTCTACATAAGCAGTTTTCATTTGACAATTTCTACATCTAAATTCGTTACGTAGCAAAATTTCCTTTTGCTCAAGTGTAGAGATCTACTTCCTCCTAATCAGTACAAGTAGACAATAAGCATGCATTATCCTGCTCACAGCACTGTGTAAGTGGTGCTATCCTGTTAGGTCACCTGTGACAACAGCAAACTTTGTTTGGACTAGCACTGTTGATAAACTGGCAAAAATTACATTTTCCAAATACCGCAAAGTTTAATGTAATATTCTGTCCAATTAGATTTTTTTCATTTATTTGCCTCAATGAAAAATACTACTACAATTGAGTGGCCTCATGAAATACCAACAGTTGATTTGATTTCAAGTCAATTTCTCCTAACATACCATGCTGTACTGCAATGTCTGAGTAGTCAGTTGAGGGTGTGAGTGAGAAGGCTCTTGGCCGATAAACTTATATTTAAGACAAAGTTGCGTTATTGTTTTAAGTTATGCTATTAATAAAGTGTAACAGCAATGCGTATACCCCTGCATTACATTTCTATTGGTGTGTGTTTTTATGTTCATTATGTGGACCTCTTGATTTTCTGGAATATTTGATCAACTGGCACACCCCTGGTCCCACAGGTGCCAGTTAATTAAAACTTTGTGCTATACATGTTTCAAATTGTAACACAGTAGCTGTAGCTCAGTATCCAGATTGAATCATTGGAATTTTAACACCAAAGAAAGGGGACACTTAATCTATTTAGTTTGTGAAGAATTTCTTTTGAAAGCATATTAATTATTAGACCTTTTTTGACAATTATGTCCTATTCAAGTGTAACAGGTTTAGCATGAGAGAATGTTTGTCACAGCTTATCAGACCAACTTAAAATAATATTGTTTGAGTTTCCCCACTGATAGTGGCACATAGGGCAAATCTGTGTGACTTTGTAATTCTGACTCTCTATTTTCACTTAATCTCTTAGCCACTTCAATAATTTAACGCTTGATTCTATAAAGTAGTTGAGGACAAGCGAGTTATGTGTTTCTAGTTAGCGCTGTACAACTATGTGGAGGTACAGCAAAGTAATTTGGTTACAGAGGCTGAAATTAGTAGAAAAGGATGCACCCATCCAAGAGTTCCGTAATATAAATAGAAAAAACAATTGCATTTTGGGAATTGGAGAGTTAGTGTTTGGAATACCAGAATCTCCCTCATTGTAGAGTGTGGAGCTGAGAGTTATGAAATTGGGGTGCTATAGCATCACTGGTAGGAAGGTGTATTTCCAGTTTTTGTGATAATGGAGAAATGGGGAAAGGATTTGAAGTACAGATAGATGCAAGATATGGCTTGCAACCAGTTCCGAAAGACATTGAGGTGAGCAGTAAATGATGGCCTAGCCAAGAGCACATACAATTTGTGGAAAAAATAATTTAAAATAAAATTTAATATGTAGTGATTTCATGTTAATTGTGCATGACAAACCAATAGGAGTTTCCCTATTCAATACCTAAAGGCATGTATTTAATTTAATAAGCTAGGAATTTTTGGAAATAATTATTTGTAATTTTACTAAAATTATTACCTTGCACTGTGTTACAGCTATGACTTTACACCACTGGATTCCTCTGCTGTTTATGTACTAAGTAGTATGGCTCGCCAGCGTCGTGCTTCCCAGACAAGTGGAAGTACCAACAGTCCAGACTGTGAGAAATCAGAACAGATCACTGGCTCTGTGCCTTCTGGATCACCACACCTGCCTTGTAATTCATATAATAAATCCAGTAAAAGTCTAACCTCAGGGACAGCAAGCACATTGAGCACCACATCTCCTACAAATAACAAATGCAAGAGACCAATGAATGCCTTCATGCTCTTTGCCAAAAAGTATAGGGTTGAATACACTCAGATGTACCCAGGAAAGGACAACAGGTTGGTATTATATAAACTTCAATTAAAAATCTTGTAGGTTTTATACAGTAAAGCACAAGTCTCATTAGCAATTATGTTGTATTATTTGTTGCATTTGTACAAAGACTTTGTTTTTTGCTTTGAGATAAATTCTTGCTGTAGCAATCCCTCTGTTTATTGTGTATGGGGTGGGGTGGGGGAGATGATGGGAGGAACAGAGTTGCTGTAGTATTTCCAGTTATCATATATTTTTGCTTTCATACGGCTAGCTTTCTAAGACATATTTTGCAATACATTAGTTATAAAAACTAATCAAAAAGGCCAATAAATATTTTAGAGGATTGCATTATTCTATTCTTGAAAACATTTCTGATTGTCACAGGGGGAATTCGAGGTAAGTGGTTGTATCTCTAACTCCTCCCAAATCAGTGTTTTTCCTCACCCCCTCCCCCTACAGAATATGCCCTATTTTTGTTGAGTTTTGACAAAGGACCTGGCAAGGATGACTGATGTTGGGGAAACATCCCTGTAATGCTATGTTACATTGAGATGCTTGTTACTATCCTCCTGAATCAACTATCTGCCATATATCAATGTGCTGGGCTCTACTAGGTCCAGATAACCTACACTGAGTAATTTCCATGTCCAGAGTTGACATCTTTAGCACTCATATTCATGCAGAACTTCTGCCTCCTGAGTTTGTCAATGGAACAGAAATGGATAATGCACATTGTGTTAAAGGTTTGGTATTGCAGTTACATAGTGATCTAAATCACTCCTCAAAACAGTGAATACTCAAAGGCTTGCCTGATGTTGCTAATGGATTTATTACCTTGGATGTGTTGGATCATAACACAAGTAGTACAACGAAGTATAATGATTTCAGTTGTTGTTACTATTGGACAAGACAGATATCATAATGAAATCTAGCTTGATAGGTCATATTTGTGTGTTTTTTAAATTAATGTGGCAATGTTTCACTGAAAGACAAGCTTGTGAAGCTGCAGATTTCGTTTCAACAAAAACAAATTCATAACACAAAAATTAAAATAAAACAATCCAAGCTATGTACATAAGTTTGAAATATTTCAAAACACCCTGCAAACCAAAAAATCCCTCTCCTCCACAATGCCATTACATTGCAGTTAATTAGCAAACTAGGGAAATTTGTTCCCTAATAAGTCTGTAGGTTTGACTGCCCCTTCCCAGTTTTGGTCATGTAAGCTGAGAAGCCTTTTCCCTTGACCACTCTTACAACTGAGAGCTTAGACATTTTCCCGTTTTAATAATCTGCAGAATTATATCTGAACACTTCTGCTCTGATAATTTCACAAACTACACCTTGCCTTATGAGGTAACTAACTCATCTCCATAATGCTCTGAACAATCTCCATTTGCAGGAGAAACTTCACTTGCTTCTGTCCCCAGTCAGGTTTCATTTTGACTGCCCAAAAACCAAATTTGAAAAAGCACTTGCTCATCCCAGATTCTGTTGAACTCTGTTTTCTGTCTGGTTGAAAGCCATAGTAACAGACTACCATCAACACTCCAGGGGATAAAATCACAAGTTTTGGAAAGACTGACCTGTTTTTTTTTTTTTTTTTTGCGTTTTTAGATTTTAAACTATTTAGATTAAAATATAAATGTATAATCTCACTTAGATCCGGAGATCCTCTGTCACCACTAATGCCATGAATGTATCAAAAATAGCAGATGAATACATCCACGATCTGGGAGCTAATTAATTATGAACAAGTGCTGGTTTCCCTTGTGAATCTAGCAACTTTATTTCAAGTCTTAATTGTGAAACCTTTGTTATGTTCTTATCCTTTTGTCTTCCAGAGTATGAATTCATGAAGTACTTAAAGTTTTCAAACAGCCAATTTATACAAATCTTGTATTTATACAAATACAAGCCTGGAATTCTTGCATGACTTTGCATTTGTAGAAATTTAGTATCAAATTGTCATGGCCATCATCAGCCTAATGCTGTGGTTTGTGCTTCGCAATCTTGTAATTTGTGGGGAAACCCAATTCTAACAGTACTTTCAGGTGCTACCCTTTGACTCTTCAAGGGAACTAGATTCAAGACACTGTTCAAACAATTCGTCAGGCAAGTATTTACCCACTTTGTAGGGAATTGAATATTTATATCAGGCGAGACCATTGATCTGTGTTGCCTATTCACCTGTTTCCTTCATTTTTCTATTCCATTTCTATATAACATTGTTTACCAAGTAAAAACCATGAATTTCTTCAGGTACCAGGATACTGTTGTTTACTTCTTGAGACGTATTAAGCAAACATGCCATAGCCTCTAGCTTTTGTGGGCCTCTTTTGAATGATGGATGAATGTTCAATGTATGCAAATGAAGGATAATCCACAACCTCTGTTTGGACATGCCTCCATTTGCAAATTTTAGTAGTTCTTGGTTGTGCTGCTATGAGTCAGTGGCACTAAGCAGCATCTATTTCATATCTGAAAGCACATAAAACTCAGACAAGACAAACTGGATATGGCCCAACCAAAGTGCCATGACTTGGGTGCCTAAACTGCTCAGGTAGGGCTACGTAATTTTTACCAGTTCAATAACTTGCACTGTAGCGAAACCTACATTGTTGAGTTTAGATTTTCTTGTCCTAAATATATACCTACTGTTTCTGGAACTCTAATCAGGAAAGAAATTTGTACATATCTCGTCCCTTACTGCCAATCAAAAGCTTCTACTAGTCACCCCTTCTTTCGAAAAGAGATAAGTCTTGGTACTGGCAATGTTTTCCAACTAGCAATGAAGAGATGGCACATGCCTGTCATTTGGCTTACAGATGCTCAGGGCTTTTAAACTTTTGGCATTTTGTTGTTACCAGGCCATGCAGTGTCCCCTCAGGACCTTTTGGTAAGAGTTGGACAAGGAAAAGTGTTTCTTTCACCTAACTGGATTGAATACTGCCCACTGAGCCATGCAGAATCTAAACCAGCAAGTATAAATGAATTGCCAAAGTTAAATTTCGTAATGCTGGAGAGGTAGTTTAGTGCTTAATACTTACTATATTGTTTTTTCAAAAACAAACCCACTTAACACCTGCATGCACCTGAACATTGAAGTCAAGTGTGGAGGCTAATGTACAACAAAATCAAACACTGGATTTCAATGCCAAATCTGAATAAGGTACCATGAAAGCCCAGATTGTGTCAGAGCAGAACACATCGAATTTCATCTTTTCAGTGCTTCAGTTGCAGTGTTTTACTGCATGTGTGCAAGCTCAAATTTGCTGTCAGATTTAGCTCATCAATAAAGATGAGAGCTGTTGCCTCCCTGTGCTATTAAGAATAATTGTTCGGAGAAATAAATTATGTAGTTGGCTGGCTCTTTCTGGTCTACACTTAATTGGAAATGCTTCAGACCGAGTTATTTTCTGAACGACTTGTTGATTAATATAGTATCTCCTTTATTTTTAAGAGAGAGACAATTAATTTAACCTAACCAACATATTAAAACTTTAATCACTTGAAATTGCAATCGTTAAGATTCGTCAATGTATTTTAATATCTAAATCAAAACTCAGCAGCAGCCACTTTCCACACAACACACCAGATCCCATAAACAGTGATGATATGTTTATTGTTTAGCTGAGGAGAAAATGTTCCCGAGCATAGTGGAAGAACCCCCTGCTTTTTTTTTTCCAAATATTGTAATCTTGCACTTCTGCCAAAGGGGTCTGATGGAATCTTGGTTTAAAAATCATCCACAGACAACATATCCAACAATGTGGATTTCTCTATAGGTGTTTTTAAGATGTGGAAAGGATAGCATGTGTGTCATGTTTTAAAATAATGGTGCTGTTTCAAGCAGTAGTTTACTTTATTATTTTAATTTCCAGAGCCTGTTCCAGTTTCTCATTTCCAACTGTAGGTTTTTTGATCCTTAAGTTGGACCTTTAATCATTAAACCAAAGTAAAGTAGGTCAGATTAAACAAAGCATCAAAGATGTTATTAGTTAAAGCTTGGGTTTTACCCTAGTTCAGAAACAATAAGATAGGAATTTACAATTGAATATCAGGATGTAAGGAACCATGGTACAGTTTTACATATTTACATAGAGAGTTTACAGTCCAAAAAATGAGTCATTTGGTACATCAGGTATTTGATGTTTCATTCTGCAAAAGTATGGGCCTAAGCCTGCAGGGGGGAGAAAAGGACCCCTCATACAAGTAGAACATGAAGGTTTTTGGTGGTAAAATATAGACTTGAAAATACAATCAAATTAACCATTATAAGTGTTCATAGTATAAACCACCCAGGCACGATATTGCAGCTTTCCCAGTTGGGTTGTGAAACATAATTGTGAGGAACAACGGCCAAATTTCCTCCATGTTTGCAAGGTATTTGACAACTACCATTAATGTAGGAAACTCCGTAACATCCAGTTTAGCACTGAATGAATATCTCGAGGGAAAGGAACATAGTGATTATTTTTCAGATTTATGGCCAGTCCTCACCATGTTTGGTGTTATGATTGTATGGGCTGTGGTTGATGCTGAAAAAGCTTCTCACCCACCACACTTGCAGCTTTCCTTGCCAGTGTATATGGTGCTTTAGGGTCAGTTTTAGAAGAAAGCATTGCAGATATGTTTTTTTAAAAACAATATCAAAGTAAGAGGCAACATGACGCAGCGTGTTCGTATCATCCTCAGCATGTGATTCTCCCAAATTCAAGCAGGCCTGTACTCTGATATATGGGGAATGTATACAATTCAAAGAATGAAGAGCCACGTTTGCACCGAGGTCATCTGACTTGACTTGATACCATAAACTCATTAGTTTTGACATTAGGCAGTTGTGGCTTCATATTTACATGTCCAAATTCAAAAAATTTGTAGAAAATGTTCAACACAGTTATTGCCATACCACCAGAGGTCATCAGAGAACCACTTACATATTCTACATAGCTACTGCTCTAATAACTGTCATGTTCCAACTTATTTAGGCTTTTCTTTTAAATTAAATTGTTGTGGTATTCAGTAATTCTAGTATCTTCTTTTTTGACCAGTGGCTTGAAAAAATATTTGGTCATTTTGTTGTGTGTAGTTAATAGATACCAGATCAATTGGAATGTTGGTATTGAGATTTCTGAGAACTTAAGCAGCGGGAATGAAGGTTGATTTGAAATCATTGATTTGTGTGATTTCAATTTGCAGAGTGATCCTTTATCCACTTTTTAAAAAAAAATGTTATGCTTGTTTTGCAATAAGTGTATAAGCATTTTGCAATTTTGCTGTTATAGTCTTATTTGGATTGAGGTTTACTTTCATCAAAAATATAAATGCATTCTGAGATATTAGCAAATATAATTCTATACTAGTTTATTTCCTGTTAACCACTGCCACTCAAACTAACAGTAACTGTCAGTTATTAATCCCTGCATATAATATTCTCATACATCCACCTTACAAACCAGTCTGGCCCAAAATGAAAGAGTTACAGTATTGTAAAGAATTTTTGTCCTCCTTTTTAATTAAATGGCAGACGACCAATTAATTTGTGGTATAGATTCCTTGAACATCACATACTGATTGAACCTTTCATTTGCAGTAAATATAAAGAATGCTAAAGAAACACAGCCGGTCTGGCAGTATCTATAGACCGAGAAACACTTACCGTTTTGAGTCCAATATGAATTTTTAGGTACTTGAAGGTGTTGGAAAATGGTGGTATTTATAGTTTTGACAGAGATGGAGAAGGGGGTGAGGTGAACTGATGAAAGCCCAGTACAAGAGTTGATTCCTTGCAGTGAAGGAGGAATAGAAATGTAAAATGGGTGTAAATTCAGGGTGAAAGGGAGTAAGTGGTTTCTTTCTGCTGAGCAAAGCATACAGAATACAAGTATATGGAATGAACTGCCAAAGAACTGGTAGATGCAGGTACAATTTACAATATTTAAGACATTTTGGGCAGGTGTGTGAATAGGAAGGGTTTTGAAGGGATATGGGCCAAATGGAACTAGTTTAGTTTGAGACTAGTGAGGTAGAAAGTGAGGACAAGGACACTATTGCTGTCCAGGGAAAGGGTGAGGGCAGAAGTGTGGGGAATGCATTGGACATGGCTGTTGACCACAGTGGGGGTGGAATCTTTTGAGTAAAAGGAGATTATGTTGGAGGAACACTGGTGGAAGGTGGCATACTCGGAGCAGACGGAGACAGGGAAACTGAGAGAATGCAATCCTTGCCGGAGGTAGAGTATGAAGATTTCATTTATTAAAGGTAGAGTTTTCTTCTCAGTATATATTACAGTATTAAACAGTCAAACACAGTTGGAATTTAGCATTGGAATCACAGAGATTAATGCACAGCCTACGTTCTTGCAGCCCATTTTTACGAAGTTGAAGTAGGTAGCCTTTGTTTTGGAAATGATATGCACTTATGAACACAGCTTTGATTTGAGTGGAAAATTGAGATTTTAAACAGACTAGTTTCACTGAGATGATAGAGTGGTAGAAACAAAATTCCTTTTGGAAAGGAAACTATAGCAACAGAGCGGTCAGTGGATTTTTAAAAGGTGCTTGCTTTTTATTCTAGGTAATCTGACGTAATCTATGTTGCATTTTTATTGTCAGCTGTTAGAAAAAAAGCTTATTTTTCCAAAAAGTGAAAGGTGATTAAAAATAGAAATGTTACAGCTATCTTCCTAAAAATGTATTTTTTTCCTCGATCAGTGGAACTTCACCAAATATCTTCTGTTGATAATTTTCCCTTTGAGCCTAAGAGTACATTGACTGCTACAGATTGCAGTTGTAGATGGTAGGTGATTAGATGTGCAGGCATGATTACTGGAAGGTGAGATGACACCTGTCCATATTTTCCAGCTGAAGTTGGAATGCTGTGAGGCAATGTCAGATTCATTTAACAACCAGAATTAGAATAAGTTTAACTGTTGTTTGAATTTTATTTAATGTATTTAAAGGGCATTCCTCGGATTGAAAATCACTGAAAACTGGACTTCGTGCGTCTAACTTTAAACAATGGTCTTAAAGATGCCAAGTTCAAAACAACTTATAATATTGTGATGCATTTATCTTTTGCATTTTAGTATGCACTTTTGTATTATCAGTGCATAAATTATTTACTAGACTATTGATTAGTTTTGTGTAACAGAAACCAGTATGATCAGAGATAACAAGCATGGAGCTGGATGAACACAGCAGGTCAAGCAGCATCATAGGAGCAGGAAAACTTGACGTTTCGGGCCTAAACCCTTCATCAGAAATGATTTCTGATGAAGAGTTTAGGCCCGAAACGTCAAGTTTTCCTGCTC
>JAHRHZ010000046.1:33777865-33809208 GCA_024137785.1 Ginglymostoma cirratum | reverse complement strand
GAGCAGGAAAACTTGACGTTTCGGGCCTAAACTCTTCATCAGAAATCATTTCTGATGAAGGGTTTAGGCCCGAAACGTCAAGTTTTCCTGCTGTGTTCATCCAGCTCCATGCTTGTTATCTCGGATTCTCCAGCATCTGCAGTACCTTTTATCTCTTATCCCCAGTATGATCAGATTTTATTTAACAGATAAATACGAAAGTATGCGCTGAATGTTTTGTTTTTAAGCCCAGTGATACAACTATTGTGTGTATTGCAGGGCCATCAGTGTAATTTTGGGTGACAAGTGGAAAATGATGAAAAATGAAGAGAGGAGAATTTATACAATGGAAGCCAAGGCTCTGGCAGAGGAACAAAAACGCCTGAATCCAGATTGCTGGAAAAGGAAACGAAGCAACTCTGTGAGTATATCTAATAGTCTATGTGTCCAAACGTTTATGTTCCATCGAGCAACTGTATTGAATTTTTTTTTATTGAATTCTTTTTTTCTTTTGGAATAATGGTAGGGGAAAGTTTTATATTCAGACTAATGGTTAGCAATCTCTATTTTGCTGAAATGTAGAAATTAGTTGGTAATGATGTTTACTGTTGAATGCCTTGTGGTGTTGGTTTATCTCAACTAAATTCCTCAGACACCACTTGCTTTTGAGAGTTAAACGTTCGGAACTGCTCTTAGCACCATCACGTCTGTTTTGCAGAATCTCACCAAGATGATCAAAGTTTCACTGACATAGTTTTACATTGTTACAATGTCCTTTTAAACCAAATGTCTAAGAAGTGGAGTCTCCTCTGGAAGCTCCAGTAGTTTACTTTTTACATTAGAAAAAATTGTTGGAATTGATCTTGATGACAACTCCAATAAGGAATTAATAAATTTATAGGATAACTAAATTGAGTGAAAATGGTATGATGGTCCTCTAGGAATACAAAAACACCCTTTTACAAGGCTCTTGTGGTACAGTGGTGGTGTCCTTACCTCTAGGCCAGGAGACTTGGATTTGAGTTGAACAGGTTAATTAGTCAAGAGCATTTTTGTAGATATTTTCCTAATATCTTTTCTCATAAATATTGCGGATTCAACAATCAATTTGTTAGAGAAGTATAATATAAGCCAGCTATATTTGCATTGCTTAGTTTTCCTCCAATGATCCATGTTTCATTAACATTGATGTCTTAGGTTATTAAAAAAAAATCACAATTTGTCATAACTTACTTGCAAAGTTAATTAAACAATGACAGTTCTCAATTGCATGATAGAACTGTTTCAAGATTTACTACTTTTACTGAATTTTAGATTTTACAAAGTCAGCATACAAGTATGTGAATGTTAGAACTACAGATTTTTAAAGAGGAGTCATTTATACTACATAAACTACTTGGTGACTTCAACTGTCCTGTGTTGCCTACTTGTGCGAGTTGCCTTCAGACTCCACTTCAACTACTTTCCCAGTATTGATCCTAAATAATGACAGGATTTCACTATCTTTTGAGGCCATCGATATCATCTCCCTGCTGGTGACCAAACTCTGGAAAATTATTCTTCCTCATGAGCAATCTCAATTCTAACTTTTCTTCCAGTCCTTCATCCATTTCAGCAACGGCAACATGACACACTCTTACGCGACTGCTGCTGCTCATTCACTGTTCAAGAACTATTCCCTCACCTTCCTAAATCCATATGTCGTGTATTTCAGCAGAAATCACAAAAAACTGATAACTGACAACGTTATACATTTCAATTCAGCCAAAAACATTTCTTTTTCCAGAAACACCATAACCCTTGCACGTAAGTGTTTTTAATGTCCCAAGGCATTTCACAATTGGTGAACTCTGAAAATGACGAGGAGTTAGATTTTTGAATCTGTGGAAGATGAGTGGCATTTATGAAGAAGTTTAGGGATTGCCAGGGCAAGATGACTGAAGACTTTACCACTGCGAATCTATGCAAACTGATGCTCATAGGTCAAAGTTGGAAGAATGGAAAATGCAGATGAGTATGGAGAATGAGATATCAAATAGAAATGGTTTTAAAACAACTGCGCCTAAGGCTGTTCTGGTTTTAAGTGACCAAATTTTAGGTAAAATAATATGAGAGCGTTGGCATTGTGAGCTCATGGAAAGTATCACTGAGGTGATCATTGAAGAAAGGTGACCTTTCACAGCTTTTAATAAGAAACAGGAATCAATAGGATCATGGCTGATCTAGCATTTCTTCTGTCTAATTTCCTGTAACCCATGATTCCCCTACCAATCAAGAATCTGTCTCAGCCTTTTAACCACAAGGAGTCTGCCCCCACAGCTGTCTCTAGCAAGGAGTTCCAAAGATGCTCAACCCTCAGAAATAATTTCTCATCTCAGTCTGAAATTAGCATGCCTTTATTCTGAGTCAAGCCCTTTACCCCTCGTTCTTTTAAATGCCAGTAAGCAGAGTCCCAATCTGTTTAGCCTTTGCTCAAAGACAGTCCTTCCATGCCAGGGATCATCCTCATAGACCTTCTTATACTCCACCCCCCCTTAAAATAAGTACCAACATTCCATTAGCCTTCCCGATTATTTGCTGCATCTGTGAGCTAGCTTTGTGTCTAATGCACAGGTAGCTCCCACAAGTCCAAGATTTGACATCTGAGCCATTCGTTCCTTGGGCATTTCGGTTTGGTTTTCAACCTGCTGATACTCCATTAGCAGACCTTTCCAAGGCTGCCTTCAGTTTCTCCTCCTTTTAAATTCCTTTTAATTTTTCAGTTCCCTGTTTCTAGAAGCCCTATTTGCATTTCCTTTCTAGCTAAATGTTTTGTCTGTTCCCTCCCCTCCCCACCTTCTACAATGCTCTAGTAAATTAATTTTGTACTTGAGCCACACATTAGCAATGTTACTAAGATATGACAATAGAATTTTCAAATTAACAACTGCAGTGAAAATTGCAGTTTGTTTAAAATTTAGATTAAGGATATAATGAGTGTGCTGCCGTATTCCCTTTATGGATTGAAGCTCAGGATAACTAATTTGTAACAATTCATCCTTCCATTAATGTAGATTGTTTATTAAGTCAGCTAGATGTCTGAATGAAACCTTGTTTTAATGTTCATGTAAATGTACTGATTTTTAAATTTACCATAATCTTATTTCTTTAAAAACACAGGGTTCTCAGCAGCAGTAACCAGAAAGCTTTTGAGACCCACTTTATCCTCTACTTTCACCATTTGGAATGAATTTAGAAAACTGGATGCAAGTGAGCAAAGACTCAGTGTATCTATCTTTCGTTTAAAGTTGAGATTTCTTTTGTGTGATAAATCTATATTTAGACAATTGTAATAAAATAAGTATAGTTTGCTTTTTATATAAATGGCTGAAATTGAGTTGTAAATCAAAGCATTTAATCTTTCTGACTTTTCTAAAACTATTGCATGTTGTAAATGGCCATAATACTTGTTCTTCCAAAGTTCAGTCAAAGGTTATTTCAGGTAAATATAGCTTTAGGCTTGAAAACTTTGTACTAAAATCCTGTGGTGCTAAGGTAAGGGAGGAAAAAGTAGGTATATAAAGATGTCTATTTTTAAGATTTGTAAATGGGTAAAGTTTAAAGTTCTGTATAACTGCTGTTGTATCATGATTTGTATCACTCACTATATTGCACAATTTTAATTCAATTAACTTTATTTGCAAACGGTGGGGGAATTAGTATATGTAGCAGGGATACTCCCAAATTTACTTTTGTGGTGTTTTAGCCAACTAAAGTTGCCATAAAACTCGAGGCTTGTATTCAGAATTGGGGCACAAGCAGCACTTGGGCCACAATTGTGCTAAAAACTATTGCACTTTAATGTTTCTTGCAACATTATGAAAAGCGAGCGCGTGAAAATGACTCATGCAATGTGACATTCTCATGGAATGGCATTTATGCCATGCAGTGTTGATATTACAGTCACAGATCAACATTTATGCAACTGCTTTAACTCAAGTAAATTTATGTCTTTATACATGCTGTTGTCCCACAGGAACTCTTGCACAAAAGTACAAACTATTTTTATTGTATTCAAGTTAAAATAAATTTGTAAAATTTTAACGTCTGCTGGTTTTTAATCAGAAGATAAATGTATTCAATCCAAAATATGTGCAACATTTGAAATATTTATTCCAAAATACATAGTTGAGGGTTCAAGGTTAGATTATCGACAACAAAACCATCAGATGAGGCCAGAAGTATGGAATTGGCTCACACACCTTTCTTATCAGGCACTGAATAGTTGTCAGAATGATGGTAGTCTGTGCTTCAAGAAGTCATGCATGTTCAGAAAAACCATTTGTCATTGTTATTAACTGAACATATAAATAGTCTTCAACTTGGATGGAGGAGACAAGTCTATTCTGGTTTTATATTTGGAATTAAAGTAATCGTTAATTAATACAGGACACTACAGTACTGTTTACACACAATATCAGAACCATGAAAAAGGCATGACAGACGTAATAAAATAATACCATGGAGTTTGCGATAGTTGAGACTTGAAGATACATGCATTTGACTGGTCAAAAGGTACTGTGGTTTAGTGAACTGACAACAATGTAGTACGAACACTAGTAGGGTGATAGTACAATTATTTTTAAAGCATCAAGTGGCTATTAATGCAAATGGCATATTTCTACTGTCTTACTGGACAGTTGAAGGAAAAAGTCATAGCCTACATGCACCTTGCCCTCCCTCTCTAACTTCCTGTAATGGGTAATTTACTGTTAAATTCAAAAGCTGCTTGGGAAAGTTTTGACTGATGATGGCATTAGAACTTACTGGTTAGATTCTAGTGGTACCCTACACGTGCTTAAGATTTCAAAAGCCTCAACTATATAAGCTCAGCAAGTAGAGGTATGCTGTACTGAGAAACGAATTGAGTTGAAGAAGAGAGCTAATTTATCTTATGCAACACTCATCTATTCATTGGTGTTGTAAAATTGTTAAGACATATGACAGTGAGGAATTTTGACAATAAAACACATACAAGTTAATTTTTTTGTATTTCATCTACATCAAATAATGGTCAGTGTTTAAATATTTATGCACAATGAGAATTTTTACAGTTTTAAATCCATTATCTTGGAGTCCTGTGACATCATTGAAGGTCCAACCTTTAAAGTAAATAATCGATGTTTGCTCAAGCAAAATCTTCATGTTAACTCATGGCCCAAATCTTGCAATAACAGAGAGAGAAAACTGAAGTCTTGACATGCGCATACCCAAGGAAACTTTTTTTTTAAGAATCCCTACAGTGTGGAAACAGGCCCTTCGGCCCAACAAGTCCACACTGAACCTCAGTATCCCAACCATACCTGTCCCCTTGTAACCCACCTAATCTACACATCCCGAACACTACGGGCAATTTAGCGTGGCCAATCCACCTAACCTGCACATCTTTAAGTTCTAATTGCTAGTTTTATCTATCGAGGTTGCTCTGAGATTCCAACGACTGTGAAATCAGATGGCCAGAACTAAAAAGAGTAGTTTTGTGCACAAGACTTTGACTTACTTGTAGTTTTGCTGGTTTTATACTAGGAATAAAAATCTTTCTTTGAAGTAAATCTGTCGTGTTTCAAAGTACCTACAATAATCTCCATCCCTCTTGTGACTCACCTTCCATAATTCCAAGGTGCTGTCCACTTGATGTCAGAAGAATGTTGTCAGGGATTGAGGAATTCCTTCTGACCGTTACAAATCCTTTAACACAGAGGACTGTTAGGGCTGGGTCATTTAAGTGTATTCAAGGCTGAGATAAACAAATTTTTACAGGGACAAAGCATGAAACTAGAGTTGAGGATTATCAGATCATCCGTAATCTGATTAAATGGCAAAGCCAAACTGATGGGCTGAATGACCTAGTTCTGTGCTGACGTGTTGAGCATTTTTGTTATCTTGCCTCACCTTCACGACTGACCTCACTTCCAGCCCACAATGTCGAAGAGTTCAACATCAGCAACCCTACCCCTCCCCAGAATGAAGCTCAACATTCTCCTTCACATCCCCCAGCAATGTATTTGACAACAACTGAAGCCAGACTAAGGTATCTGTTTTCACCATACAACAAGGAGGTGCGGCTGCAATGGAATTAGTTTGACAATTTGTTTCCTGCGTAAAATTGTAAGTAAGCAGATTAAATTGCAGTTGGTATAACATGCACCTTCTCCAATGCTAGAGGAAAGATCTAGGCCAATGGAAATTAAATAAAATCTTGTTATACTTAGTTAAAACAATATTTCATATTAATGAATGTATGCAGACAGCACAAAGAAATCAAGAAAAATTACTCAGCCCAAGGCAGCTGATTTGGTGTACATAATTCAAATTAGAAGAGCATATAGATTGATTGATTGTATTAGAAAACTGCACCTAATGACTGAAGTGTTGAATCGAGCCCTTTTCCACTCATGCTGCACAAAGAGAAGTGGAGGTTTCTTCACCTACACTTATTCAACTAATGCCACCAACAAAATTTATCTTGTTTCTGTTCATGAGACCCAATGCACAAAATGGCTAATGAATTAACAGTTCTTTGTAACTTTGATTTTTCGAGGTAATAAACTACTGGGAAACTTCCCACTAAAGATTACCAAAATTCAAATCACCCTATTCCCTTTGAAACTGATCTTTATGTTAAACAGTCATCCAACAATGCAGGCAAGAAGTTCCAAGTACTGAGACGTCTTGTTTCGGGGGAAAAAAGCCTCATTGTACATTGATCATGGCCTTTTGGAGGAGTTGCAGCATTATTGGATATACTGGAGCAAATTCCTTTCCTTCTCTTGCTCGTACTGATTGAACATAAGCTTCAAGAGCACCCCTAAAAGAAACAAAACTTTGTAATCACATTTTAGGATTCCCAAACACAGTATGCATTAACTTCAATTACAACATAAAAAAACACATCCAAATCTAAAAAACGTGACTAAGCTACATCAACCATGTGTTTGATTAACAATTTGTTCAAATAGATGATCATAGAAGGGGCAAGCTTGGTTATGATATGTCAGATTGTGAAAAGGTGAACAGATTTGAGAACATTCTTGAGGGAAACAACAGGGAGTTAAGCACATTGGATAAGGAATCCGCTGTCCATGTGGGATACTAGCATAAATGACAAAACTGATGAACAAAAGTAAATTGTTAACTGCTACAAAAACTTCAAATATGCAGACAGGACAGGAAGTCCATCTATTACATTTTATGAATTTAGACATTGACAAGAAAGTTGAACAGAACTTTTTCACCGAGACGGTGATAAGAGTTCGGCATGCATTTTTAAGAGAAAGCATTGAGCTATCTTGTGAAGGCATTGTTAAATGGGGCTGATATTGAAAAAGGTCTTAGTAATGGGTTCTTTTACTATGTTCTTGACAAAAAAAAACTAAACAAATTTGTATCCTAACAAGTTTGTTGCAGCTATTTTTTGCTTTCATCGTGCCATTTAGTTGAGAGAGGAAATAAAAAGTATTTCCAAACTGTCAATACTGACGTTGAATCATTTGCTACTAGGTGTGAAGAGATGCATGACAAGTGATCCTCACTTAAATTTTCCAGTCATCAAGTGGAAAATACTTGACTTTCACAAGGCATCTGGGATGTTGCAAGGTCAGATTGCAACCAGTTCCAGGCACCGCACAGTTGTGTTCCAACAAGTATTAGACTAGCCATAAAATGAAAACCCACCAACTTGTCTAATTTGATGCATTTTAAAGAAAAAGTAAGCCTAAGTGGTGAAAAGCTAGCATATCAATTATTTTAATGTCCTTGACAGTATCTAATCTCCAATTCAGAGTTTTAAAAAAGCTTATTTCCATATAATGTATAATAATTCAGAATTCCAGAAACTGGGTATTTATTACCTGATGAGAATTAGTCGGTCCTTTTCTGATGGATGATCATCAAGCCACTGAGAATACCGAGCTATAGACCACTCTGCCCTCTGTAATTAATGTCACACAGTTGTCTTATGGTTACATAACTATAATACTGTAATAATAAATAGGAAGTGAAATTACAGCGTTAAGATATTCTTCCACCTTTTTGTAATTTTGTGTTGAAGTAAAAATGTATTCACTCTCTTTTGGACTCCTGATTTGGTTTAATATTTTAAAGCTGTTAGCTGGGTCCTTTGAAACTAGAGCTGAGACACGCACTCAGACTTAACACTCCCACAGTTTACTGCTTTTACTTCCATTCATTCAAAGTATTTTTCAACAGTGAGAAAATATTCAGCCTTAATTTTATAATTGCCATCAATATTCAGTTAATTTATTCAAAGGTGTAAAATAATAGATGTTTGAAATAAGATCATAATAACTTACATAAAGTTATTTCCTGAATATTATGTAATGATTAACTACAATGTGAGGTCTTCATTCTTTGAAGTATGTAGTTCTTTTACATAACCACAGGAGTTAGAATTATACAACATGGAAGCAGGCCATTCGACCCATTGAGTCCACACCAACCCTTCCAAACAGCAACTTGTCCCCCTATGGTTAATCCATTTAGCTTGTATGGGAGGAAACCCATGCAGACAGTCATCTGATGTCTGCATGCAGAAGTTTGCACAATTGCCAGAGGGTGGAATTGAACCCGGTCCCTAGCACTGTGAGGCAGCAGTGCTAACTACTGAGCCACCGTGCCCCACCAAAGCTAAACCGAGCTTTTTACTGTCCCTGGGAAATATAGTATACAGGGAAAGTACAATATTGAAGATACAGACTGCTGCATAAAACCTCAATATCTGTGTCAGTATGGTAGCTTCTTTTAAGAAGAAGCTAAATTGAAATTGAAAAGTAACCAATTTTAAAAAAAATCTGTTTCTTTACAATTTGAGTGAATGCTATTTTGAGAATCTAGCATATGAATAGTTACTGGAATAAAAAGGAGATCTAATGTTATTATTACATATTCACAAATTCTTAATTCTGACTTTAACGCTAACATGGTTTGTCCAAAATCAAACTAGGATTAACTTACGTGGTATGGAAGTATATTTAATGAGGAATAAAACATTTTATAATATGAATTTATAGCAAGGTAAAAACAGCTTCAACAGAAAACGTAAAGACAATTTCATTTTGAATTTACATACCCATATCAACTGACACAAACAACCGTCATTACTTTTATAATTTAACAATTAGATTGATTACCCAGAAAAGAAAAAACCGAAAGCAATTAAGTGGTTGTTATCTAGTCAGCTCTTTGAATACCTGGTGTGGTGGCTTTAGGTCAGGTGGTGCTCTAGTGAACAGGAAATGAAGAATGGTACTGTATGGAACAATATCCCCTACAGCTGGGCTACTAGCAATATGTTCACTTGTCTGGAAGAGTAACGGTCTGTGAAGTAGAAAACATTTCAACAATATGTGTACAAAAATGCTCTGGATGAAGTTCTAAAGAATTAAATTACAAGACGACTACTATTATGAGTTGGTCTGCTTCCTGAGCAAAGCTTTCTGATATTTGTGCTGCAGTTTCACTCTTACGTAGCTTGCTCATTGCTATAATAGCAAATTTATTGCAACAGTATGTTCTTGACAAACAAAGTTATTCATATATCTTGTATATAGATGGGACAGTACTGAAACCAGCAGGTGTAAAAACCAAGGTGTGTAACTTTTTTCTCTAACTTATTGTTCACATTTTACATTATTTAATTATATTTCCAACAATTGTTTGAGTTATTTGTTCAAATTGCAAGTTTTAAATCATCAGCTGGAGCTGTGATTGAGTGGTAGCATTCTTGACTAAGTTCAAAGGTTTTGGGTACAGGTCCAACCTTAGACCTGAACACACAATTCAGGTTGACACCCCGTGCACCAATGAAAGAATACTTCTGTAATGTACTGTCTTTAGGACAAGATGCAGATCTGCCCTCTTGGATGCAATAGATTCTGTTGCAGTATGTTAATGAGCAGGGGAACTCAAATCTTACTTAGAAGTAAATATCACATTTTTAAAAAACAGATCATTTGGCTCTTGGTGTTACAGGACCACAAATTCACTGCACGTTTGCTTTAGTCATAACAGCACAAAAAGAATACATTCAGCCCATCAAATCTGTACGCTGGGTCTCTAGAGAAATCCGGATAGTCCCTTTTCTCTCACTTTATCCCCATAGCTAGTTTATTTGCCTCAAGCCTCTATACTTTTGAAATCATTGATTGTCTCTGCTACCACCACTATTGTAGGCAGCAAGTTCCAGGTCATTATCATTCACTGTGTAAGTATGTTCTTCACAGTCGCCTCTGTATCAGCACCAGAGGGGTTGCATCTCAAGACTTTAAAACAAAAAAATAGTTAATGCAGCATGTTTTTTCCCCCCCCTCAAAAGAGGAGACAGAAAGCAGGAGTTAGCCTAACATCTGTCACAGGAAAATGACTATAATATGTAGATTAAAATAGGATATTTAGAAAATTATAACGGGGGAATCAAGCAGAATCTATCTTGTTTTGTGAAGAGGAAATTGTGTTTAACTAGTTCGAGTTTTTTTTTGATGAAGTAACGTGGATTAGAGAGATAGGGCAGTTTATGTAATGTCCTTGGGTTTCCAAATGACATTTCATAAACTGTCTCCGAGTATTGTACACATGATAAAAGCATATGTTGCAGGAAGTAACGTTAACATGGACGAAGGATTGGTTGATGATTTGGAAGGATGTTGATTGCTCTAGAGAGAGGGTGCAGAGGAGATTCACCAGGATGTTGTGATCATATATGTGGTGGATATGGGAAGAATATTTTCTGATGTGGGGGAGTCTGAAACTAATGGTCACAGCTCAAGAATAAGAGGTCTCCCTTTTAAAATGATGTGGAGGTGCTCATGTTGAACTAGGGTGGACAAAGTCAGAAGTCACGCAACAGCAGGTTATAGTCCAACAGGTTTATTCGAAATCACAAGCTTTCGAAGCACAGGCCCTTCGTCTGTTGAAGTCACTACACCTGACAAAGGGGCTGTGCCTGAAAGATGATGATTTCAAATAAACCTGTTGGACTATAACCTGGTGTCATGTGACTTCTGCGTTTTAACATGATGAGATGTGACTATTTTACTATCAGAAGATCATTAGTCTGTGTAATTATTTTCCCCAGAAAGCAATGGAAACAACCCTTCCTACACCATGAGTCAGTTTTGTTAACCAGCTCTTCATGTGGTATTTAACATTTTCTTATAATCCAAATAACTGTTAGTTTTGACCTAATTAAGTAAGGAAAGCTAGCACAGATTTTTTGGTAAATTGTGCAAGTAATTTGAGAGTTTTGGTGAAGGAGAATCACCCTATCAAATCTAAAGCAATTGTTTGAGAGGGTCAGTTTGAGACTTTGGGGCATGCACAACCAAACTGAACTAATCCAACATATCCAAACACTCTTTCCAATCATTGAGTTGATGAGGTATTCAAGAACTTCCAAAAGGCATCTAAATAAAGTGCCACATAACAGCCTTATCAATAAAGCTAAACCCCATGAAATAAAAGGGACAGCTGCATCAAAGATTCAAAATTGGCTGTGATAGGAACAGATTAGTGGTGAGTAGTTGTTTCTGGACTGCTGAGGTTCCCCAGAGATTGGTGTTCTACCCATTATTTCCTAAATCTATGTAAATGATAGACTTTGGTGACTAGGGCACAAATTCAGAATTTTTAGGTTTGGTGAACTGTGAAGAGGACATAGGGTGATGGGATGGATGGGCATATTGCAAGGGAAGTTGTAGAGGTGTGTACAGTTACAACATTCAATTGGCATCTGGATAGGTATATAAGAAGGGTTTAGAGGCATATGGGCCAAATGCTGGCAAAAGGGACTAGGTCAGATTGCAAAGTTTGGTCGGCGTGGACCTAGGGGACTGGTTCTGTGCTGTATTACTCTATGATGGGTTAGGGTTAATTTAGATGAGTCTGAACTGATACAATTTGACAAGAAGAATGAGGAAAGACAAAATACAATAAATGATACAATTCTAAAGGGGTGTAGAAGCAATGAGAGCTCAGGTTATCGTGTAAAAATTGTTGAATTTGGCAGGGCAGGCTTAGAATGCAGTTAACAAGGCATTTGGAGCCATGGGTTTTACAAATAGAGCAATAGAGTATGAAAGAAAAGATTACGATGAACTACGCGTTTGACTTTAAAAGAAATACTGTGTCAATTTGTGAAGGCAACAGAGTGTGGAATAGATGTATAAAAATGGTTCCAGATGAGGCACTTAAATGATGGGGACAGAATGGCAAAGCTGGGCAGGTTCAGAACAGACGGTAGAAAGGAAATTGGAGAGATATTCAAAATTGTGAAGGCTCTGGATAGACAGAAACGTTTCCCACTTCGAGAATTGATAACACCGAGATGATAGACAAAATAACCAGAGGAGATATGAGGAAAATCTTTTCTTTAAAAATTGTGAGTAGTAATGTGCAGAACGCACCAGCAGTGTGTGTGGTGGAAGCAGATTCAATTGTGGATTTCAAAAAACGATTGGATAATTATCCAAAATGTGAAGAAAAATGTAGTATAACAGTGAAAAGAAAGGAGAGTGGGTCTAGTTGTTACAGGGAACCAGCACAGACATGACAGACTGCATTATCTCTTTCTGCACTATAACCATTTTATGTTTCAAGAAACAACTGCCTTGATGTCAGCTCACAGAAACACATCAGATTCGTGCTCTTATTTTGAAATACATAATTATCAAAGAAAAAACTAGGAATTACCTGTGATGTTGGCACCCCGTATATAACATTCTGTGGAAAAACCCTATTAAATCACTACCACTGTATCATTATTAAATGCATTCATTGCTTTTCACACAATGTTCTGACAATAATAAATCAATTGTGAACATTACAAGAAAGCATATTTATGACGTCTGAAATATTCATCCACAATATATAATCTGAATAAAGTGTGAAAAACACAGAAGTTATTACATATTACTTCAATTAGAAATAAAAAGGTATCTATTCAGATTATAAATGTTCCCTTGAAACCCAGTTTGATTAGAATTAGACTGACCTGAATGATCTCAGCAATCGATAGGATTTTCCAAGATCTGACACTCTTCTACAAAGAGGTGCCACTGCTAATTCCATCTGTAAGATTGCAAGACAATGTACAAGTTCTAACCAAACATATACATTATAAAACCAATTTTTAAGCAAGATTTCCTTATTCCTTTGAACTTAAAAAAAGGTAAAGTAATCACTTTACACAAAAAGTGAATTGGATACAAATATTTAATAAATTTAAGCAGAACATCCAACTGTTGTATGGAATCTCACTTCAATACACAGGAGGCCAGGCAGCATCAGAGGAGCAGGAAAGTTGATGTTTCGGGTCAGGACTTTCTTCAGAAATGCTTCAGAAATTTCTGAAGAAGGCCCTGACCTGAAATGTCAACTTTCCTGCTCCTCTGATGCTGCCTGGCCTGCTATGTTCCTCCAGCTCCACACTGTGTCATCTCTGACTCCAGCGTCTGCAGTTCTTATTTTCTCTCAGTACACAGGAACTTGTCAACACAATTATGATGTTTACACAGTAACTGACAAATATAGAATACACAAAAGCATGTATTGTGCTATTGTATGATGAGTAAGTAAATGTCATTATATAAAAAATGGATGCTACTATTATCATGCCAGCAAAACTGATATGTCAATAAATATTTAAGATCTAAACTAAATCTGTCTTGTCACACTTAATATTACTCAACCTTAATAAGAATAAGAAATAAGAGCAACTTGGATCATATAGCTCGCGACTTAAGCCTGCTCGGCAATTCAGTACAATCACGGTTGAGCGCCTGTCTTGATTTCATTTTCCTTTCCATTCCCCACAGCTCAATTCCCTGAGAGATCAAAAAATGTCACCTTTAAATGTGAGACTCAATGATGAAGCATCCACCATTCTCTTAGCATTCCAAAGATTCACATGTAAGAAATTTCTCTTCGTCTCTATCCTAAATAACTGACCCCCTTATTATGAGGCTGTGCCCTGGCTTCTAGAATTCATCGCCAGGGATGAGCAATAAATCTGTTCACTATAAATGAGCTTCAAAAAAACCAAGCTCTTTCAAAAGGTTACATGTTTCAGTGAGATCACCTTTCATTCTTGCAAACTCCAATGAGTAGAGATTTAATTTACTCATAGGATAATCGTCTCATCTAAGAAAACAACCTACTGAACTATCGCTATACTGCCTCCAAGGCAAGCATGTTCCTTATGTATGAATACCAAAACTGTACTCACCATACTTCAGTCCCTTTGCAGTATAGGCCAACATGCCATTTGCCTTCCTAATTACTTGCAACATCTGCACATTAACATTTTATGTTTACTACATCAGTACACCCACATACCTCTGAACATCAAGTTTGATGTCCCTAAAAAGAATTCTGCTTTTCTATCCTTCGCATCAATATCACTGCTACATGTCCAAAAAAAGACAAAATTATAGACTAAATATTAATTGAGAGGCAGTATCAAGTGCAGGTTCGAGGTTGGGAAATTCAGAATAATGGGTTGTGCACCAATCCTTCTAGATTTAATGGCAGGACGTGATTACCATCTTTGTTCTCAATTCCTAGCTGCAGTCAGCCAGATTAAGAGCCTAGCTAACTATTAGTTGGGCTGGCCTTTTGGCATGGGGAATGGAGAGTGTCAAGAAGATCGGAGAGAAAATGAAATGTCTGGAGCCAGCAAAGATCAGGATACAGAGAAAAGGAAAAACGGCTAAGATTGTAGATTAAATGCATAATATCAACAAAAACTTGATCAACTGTCACACAGACAAAGCTCTGATACTATCTAAACCACGTGAAATTCTAAAAATTCATGAATTTAGGACATAGTTGATTTAATCTTCATAAAGAACACGGTCTCACTAAATAATTTTGTCTATCAAGATACAGATTTGGGAATTCTTAGTTTGTTCATTTTGTACTACTGCAACTGGTTCTCCATGGAGTATAATTTAGTATTTTTAATCTTGCATTCTATTGTGCTGCACTAAATTTGTACTTTGGAATCATAAAATAAAATCAACAGAGATAGAGACAAAGAAGAAAGTAATACATGTTATTTGTTCTTACCTGTGCAAAATCTGCAGCTAATCTCATTTTACCTCCTTCACCCAAAGATTTCAATAGACTTGCATTACGGATAAATAGCTGAATTGCTCTCTGCGCAATATTTTCTGTATTGTCATAGATGAAGTCCACGCACTCAAAGTTTTTAAAGTAGTCACTCATGATACGTGATATAAAGCCTTGCAATTCTTTCATATAAAGAGAACATGGGACCTCTGGCTTCCCAGATGAAGACCTATACAAATGTATATAAATCATATTTAAACTATCCTTCCAGGAGCAAACAATGGGCAAGCTCACCTAAATTCTATTAATATTTTAATTTTTCCTTTATTTAAAGTACATTGTCAAATTCAAAACAGATTTACAATGAAGACACTCTGCTTTAGGTTACTCTGAACTTGCTTTTAATAATTACCCAGCAAAGTCTTCTTGGTGCATCGTGATAATAATGGCCTCAACTGAGTCTTCCACAGAATTTAGTAATGGCTGGACTGCACTTCCCATGAGAGCTTGAATTGTCTAAAGTGAAACAAAGATATTAAAATTGAAATTTGATATTAACAATGTGCTAAGTAGCCTTTAATCATTGGACTATGATTTTTCTTAAATTTGACACAAAGATATTTTCAGTAGCAGCGACCATAATATGATCAAATTTTACTTTTAGCTTGAGGGAGAGGTGAGTAAGAAAATAAGAACACAACAACATAAGAACCAGCAGAAGTAGGCCATCTGGCCTTTTGAGCTTGCTCCGCCATTCAATAAGATCATGGCTGATCCTTTCAAGGCCTCAGTTCCACATACCCACCTTCTCACCATAACCCTTAATTCCTTTACTATTCAAAAAAATTATCTATCTTAACTTTAAAACATTCAATGAGGAAGCCTCACAATTTTATTTTAAGTTAAATAAACACAATTATAAGTGCATTAAAGCAGAGCTGGTTAAAGGAAATATCAACAGAAATGCAGTTGTGGAAATTTAAGAGGATATTTGAGAATAGAAAACATGGATACGTTGCAAAAATAGTACGATAAATTCTGTGAGGTGGACCAACTATCCATAGTTAACTGGAAAGATTAAAGATAATAGCGAGCTTAAAACAAAAAATTTTCAAAGACTGAGTAAATTTTTGAGGCTACAGGTGGACAAGTACCCAGGTACTAATGGACTTCATCCAAAAAGTAGTAGCTATTGAGATTAATAATGTTTTGATCTGAATTTTCCAAAACTCCTTTTGTTTGGGCAAAACTACATTTGATTGCAGGAGAGCAAATTTAACTCCTTGTGTGAAAAAAGGAATGAGTTAGAAATTAGGAAACTGCAGGCCAGTTAGCTCAATAACTGTCTTAGGGAAAACATTAGAAGCTATTATTAAAATGTCATAGCAGGCCACTAAGATTAGTTTAAGCTAATCAGGCAGGCAGCATTGTTTTGTGAAAGAGAAATCATGTTTAAGCAATCTATTAGGGTTCTTTGAAGAAGTAACGTGCTGTGGATAAATGACAGATATAATGTACTTAGATTTATAGAAGACATTTGATAAAGCACCATATAAAAGGTTACCACAGAAAATAAAAACTCACGGTGTATGGGAAGCATACTGTCATGAAAGAAAAATTGGCTGGCTAACAGAAAGCAAAGACTTGGCGTAAATGGGTCTTTTCCAGGTTGGCAAGATGTAACAAATCGTGCGCAACTGTGGTTGGTGATAGGATGTCAACTGCTTATAAATGACTAGGATCAAGGGAGCCGAACATGTTGTTGCTAAATTTGCTGATGACACAAAAATAGTTAGGATAGTTAATACAGTCCAACTTGGGAAGGGGCCATACTGGACCTGGTGTTGGGGAATGAGCCCGGCCAGGTGGTTGAAGTTTCAGTAGGGGATTACTTTGGGAATAGTGATCACAATTCTGTAAGTTTTAGAATACTGATGGACAAAGATGACAGTGGTCCTAAAGGAAGAGTGCTGAATTGGGGAAAGGCCAACTATAGCAAAATTTGGCAGGAGCTTGGGAATGTGGATTGGGAGCAGCTGTTTGAGGGTAAATCCACATTTCATATGTGGGAGGCTTTTAAAGAGAGGTTGATTAGCGTGCAGGACAGACATATCCCTGTGAAAATGAGGGATAGAAAGGGCAAGATTAGGGAACCATGGATGACAGGTGAAATTGTGAGACTAGCAAACAGGAAAAAGGAAGCATAAGGTCTAGGCGACTGAAAACAGATGAAGCTTTGGAAGAATATTGGGAAAGTAGGACCAATCTGAAATGAGGAATTGAGAGGGCTAAAAGGGGTCATGAAATATCTTTAGCAAACAGGGTTAAGGAAAATCCCAAAGCCTTTTATTCGTACAGAAGGAGCAAGAGGGTAACTAGAGAAAGGGTTGGCCCACTCAAGGGAAAAGGAGGGAAGTTACGCGAGGAGTCAGAGCAAATGAGTGAGATTATGCTCAGTATTGGTCACTTAATTGAAGGAAGGATGTAAATGTGTGGCAAACAGTTGAAAGGTTACCAGACCAATACTTGAAATGAGTGGGTTATGTTAAGGGGAAAAGTTGGTCAGGCTAGACTTATATCTGGATTGAAACAGAAGATCCTGAGGAAACATACAAGATCCTGAGGAGTTTGGACAGGGTAGATGTGCAAAACATATTTTCTGCTATAGCAGAATGAAGAACTAGGGGTCTTTAAAATCAGAGATCGCACACTTAAAACAGATAAAGTGAACTGTTCTCTCAAAGGATCACAAGTCTTTGGAAATCTTGTTGAAAAGGTGGTAGGAGCAAAGCCCTTGAATAATTATAAGCTCAAAACAGAAACAGATATATTCTTACTGAGCAAGAGGATGAAAGGTAATCAGGGGTATTTGGGAATGCATATTTGAGGTTATAATCAGATCAGCAATGATCAAATTGAATGGCAGAGGGGCCAAATCATCTACATCTGCTTCTTATCTGTATGACAAATAATTTGGATAATGATAACTGTTTCTCATAGGCTAAAACTGCATAAGATTCAGCACAAATAGGCATAATCTGGCACGTTCGTGGAGAGATCGCAAAAACAGTTGACTTAGGCCAGGAGTGAAAACATTCACGTTGCTTTAGTGGAGTCTGGATGACCGTAAATGTCATATTGTCAAATGTTTAAAAAATAGATAAACGTAACAAATGGCAGAACAGTTAGTGCACCACCAGTGGTGAGAATATGGTTTGAGACAATAATTCGGGCAAAATTATCTGGCTTTTGGGGAAGTATGAACTAATAAATGAAAAAATGAATTTGATGAAGGAAATTTTTTTTTTTTGGCTTCACTAAGTTCTTCATAAAATCTATGAGATTGAAGGGATAGTGGCAGTATGATACATGGCTAATTTTTGTAATTTACAGTGGTATTCCACAGGGTCAATATTTGGACCATTGCTCTTTTCATATAACTTGGTGACTTCAATATGCAGGATATAATTCCAAAATGCAGTTAACAATATAGAAGATAGTGATAGAATTCAGCACAGTATAGACAGGCTTGCGAAACAGGCAGACACATGACAGTTCATATTTAACACAGTTTTGTGAAGGTTCTGAGAAGTTGAGGCTGTTTTCCTTAAAGGAAATTCAAAGGAAAGTTTACAAGAAGGTATTCAAAATCATGAACGGTCTTGTTATGAGTAAATAAAAATAATTTATTTCCAATGGCAGGAAGATTGGTAACCAGTGGGTGCCTTTTAAAGTGACTGAAAAAAGATCCAGAAGTGCCTGCTATAGAAAGGATGTTGTGAAATCTGAAAGGGTTAAGTAAAGATTTACCAGGATATCGCCAGGGTTGGAGGGTTTGAGCTATAGGGAGAGGCTGAATAGGCTGGGTCTATGTTCCCTGGAGCATTGGAGGCTGAGGGATGACCTTGTAGAAGTTTATAAAATCATGAGGGACATGGATAGGGTGAATAGCCAAGATCTTTTCCACAGGGTAGAGGAGTCCAAAACTAGACGGGACAGGTTCAAGCTGACAGAGGAATGATTTAAAGGTGACCTATGGGGCAACTTTCTCATGCAGAAGGTGGTGCATTTATGGAATGAACTGCCAGAGAAAGTGGTGGAGGCAGGTACAATTACAACATTTAAAAGGCATCTGGATGGGTATATGAATAGGAAGGGTGTAGAGGGATATGGGCTAAATGCCAGCAAACAGGACTAGATTCATTTTGGATATCTGGTCGGCATGGACAAGTTGGACTGATGGGTCTGTTTCCATATTGTACAGCTCTATGACTCTATGTTGCAAAATTTTTTAAAAGCTGTCTGAAAGGGTTGGTGAAATCAGATTCAGTATTAACATCCACAAAGGAAATGGATAAATGATTGAAAGGAGAAATTTGCAGAGGTATGAAGAAAAAAATGGAAGATTGAAATTAATAGAATAACTCCAGCAAGAAGCTGCCAAAAGTTGTTGTGCTATTTCATACTATGATACATCAGAAGTGTATTCCTGAGGATGGCTGTTAGGATACATTATTGAATCAGATGGATGAGACATACATTGCAACTGTCCATGCAATGCTTCTCACTTTGGAGAGGATGACAATGACATTTGCTCTTGGAATGTCCTTGAATGGAGACTCTTCCAATTGGCTACTGTAGCTATGGTGGAAGATCAGCAGTAATCCCAGATGAACTGTGTAAATGAGATTTCGAAAATGAAGGTGTAAATTCCCGATTTGATCTTTCCACTCAAACAAAAAAAGCCCGAATGCAAAACCAAAAACAGTGTTGTAATCCTTCTATTCGTGATCATGAATATAAAAGACACAGTTATCCAATAGTCAAAAACAGCATGCAATTTACCTCCAAAGCCGTTCTAATTGTTTGTTCAGCAGCTGAAGGTAAAGAGCTCAATGTAGATAATACCTGGAAAAGCAAGCAATAGATATGTAGTACTCGGTGTGGTCGTTTTGAACACATATCTCCTCTCAATTCCCCTTTCACTGAAAAGGACTGCCTCCTCATCTTATTTCTTGTCACTTAGAAACTCAAGTTTATGAACTCAGTAACTTTATTCTGCACCTTATCGAATATATTTGTAAGAACAGAATTCCCAAAACTGCACTGAATATTCCAAATGTGTCAACAATAATAAAATTAGATGAAACTTTGACTAAGATCACAATCATGTTATGAAGGCAGGAAACAAGATCACAGGTTCCTGGACTACAATGAGGAGAATTCTTAAATGGATACTGTTATCTTCCTTCCTCTTGAAGGCTGTATCGTATGGTCTGTGGAGGATAAACTAATGGGAAAAAAATGACCATGATCAAGTTTACTAATTATTGAGCTTTTGCCTGTTGCACTGCAGTTAAAAGCAGGCTTAGGGTGTTAGGCTGTAATAAATCAGTTTGGTAAAAGTATCAGAACAAATAAATTAATTATAAACTACATCCCCACCCCCCACTGAAATCTTGTACCAGAAATCTTTTCACACCTATACTCACCAGCCCAACCTCACCCCAAGGCAGGGAACAATGGCCAAGCTTTAACAACCTTTCCATATTTAAACAGCAGCAAGATCTGGTAAACAGCATTATTTCTTTGCCTGAAATCTGTCAACCCTAATTACTAAGAGAACAGATGTGGTGATACGTTCTAGGGTTTCAATAGGAAAACCACTGACATTCGTTCTGAGAGACAGGGTCCAACACTGGCCATTTCTCTGTTTTCTGACATCACACCTCGTCATGAAGATGTCACGGAACAGGCTAAAAATATAGAATATTTTGTATGCTTTTTTATCCCTTTAATGAAGTATCATCAATTCCTGGTTCTGTCTCATTTCATTCCACAGCAAGAGTGGGTTCTGTCTGTGCTACAGCAATACCAGTCAGAGCGTATCTAGCACTTTTTACTTGGAATTTTGACTTGGAATCTATACTGTGTTATATCAGGAGAAAAATCCCAGCATAGTGCAATTCTATAGTGAAACTGCTCCAGGTGAAAATTCAGCCCTTTTGGCTAAATTGAAAGCTTTCACTTCAAATTATTTCTCAAAATTACTCCAGATCAAGGTAAAGAAGTGAAAATATACTCAAGTTGTAAGATGGAAAATTCATTAAAATTTATTGCATGGGTACAACAATATGGCTGACATTATACCATTCATTCTTTTCCACAGACATTCAGTAATAAATTCAACTCTTACCTTCAACATTAACTGATTCAATTTGTACAATGAATTCACCACTGCTACATTCCTTCTCTGTCCCTCAGTCAGTGGCCCAATCACTTGACTAGCATCACCCTGTGTGGACAACTGCAAAAACAAAATTTTTAAATTGTCTAAATTAGGTATAACAAATGTTTCTTTACTCTTCTAACTGGACAAGACTGTTTGGTTTTCATCAATTTAGATCACAGGTTTTGTTCAACGTGCTTCCCACTCGTCACTTCAGCTGAGTTTGACCAGGCAAATTGAATATACAATGTGACTGATAAATCTTAACATATAGTGCATCACAAGACAGCCTATTTGAATTCAATTACCTTCCTCCATAACTACCTTATTCTCACTGCCTGAAATCCTCATTCACACTTTTATTGTCATCAAATATGACTACATCATCCTCTGCCTCACAAGTTTAATTTTCCCCTCTGTTCCCATCAAAAAACCTTTAGCCACTGTGTTCCTGGTTCATAAGATTCTCTCCTTAAACCTCATAGCCTTGTTACATTCATGGTACTTTCAAAAGACTCCTCACATTCTGTGTGATTGATGATCACCCAACTCCTCTTGCATTCTATTCAATGTCTAAATCAATTATCAACTTGCAAATTGCCTTGCATACCTTATCTTCCATAGAAGTCCTATGCAGATACATTGTATGCTGCTGTTGAAGTATGAATATGGAAACCAGGAAAATTAAACACCTAGGTTAAATGAATGTGAGAGTGGAGTTGCATTCACATTAACTTGGGCATCTTACACAGCAGGAAATAAATAGGAAATATGGGCACGGTTTCCCATTATGGGTTGACATGCCAACACAGGCACCAAATACAGGTCTCAACCCTGAAACATGTTGGCAGCAACAATCCAATAATGACTATTGCTGCATTGACTAATTATCGATGAGAAGATGCATTCACATTTTCATTAGGGCAGTGACAGTAAGCTCTCAAAGTTTGAGGCATCCTCTCAGCACTTTTAAGCACTTAAAAATACAAAAATAGCCACTCAATTTTTTTCTCCCTCAAGGTGGTTTTCTGCCACTAATGCCAGCTATCCTTTTCGGTAACACATTCCACATTCTTAGCACTCTGCAAACATTTCTCCCAAAATTTCCATTAAATTCATTACTATGTTATACTTGACTTTATAAAGGATCACAAATTGTTGCTTTCGCACTATAAATTGGGAATGGAATTTGAACATTGCTACATGGTTAAAATACCAGGAGAGTTTTGCAACTTGAAAACCAAGTAGGATTGTGACATTTTTAGCTGCACAAAATAAAAGTGCTTTTAGAACAGTGAGGTTACTACATTATGAAACACAGAGACACCAGGAAGCTTTGAGCTTAGAAGAAACTGCCTGACAACAGTCTTCAGATTGATCCAGCAGGAGTCTATAATCACAGAAATTTGATACAGATCTGTATGTGCACTTCAGCCAAAGATATCCAGAAGGCAGAAAACATCTCCCTGTTCAAATGGAAAAAACAGAAAACCTAAAGACCCGAAAAACAAAGAATTCTGATACAAGAAAAGACCTTTGCCCACTTGATCAGCTATCTAATCAAAGAACAACTTTCACTTAGCAGACAATATGCTGTAATTACTAAAAACAAAGAATAGACAGAAGTAACTCGCTCTTTTGCAGTCTGGACTTCTGATCTACAGAATATTTTTCACCTGTAATATTTGTACCAAACTATCTACCTTTTGTCCATCTCATGTGTGAATGAATTTGCGTGCTTAGGATTTTAAAGGGATATAATTTAAGTCACATTATGGTAGATCAGTGATTTTTTTCTCTGCCATTTGTTAAATAGATTTTCTTACAATAAACAGAGTTGTCTTCCTGTTAATGACAATATCTAGTGCAAATTACTTTTGACTTAACAGTAAAATAAATTCTATACCTTGGTCATTCAGTTGTGTTTTTTTTTCACATTTATGATGGTTTGTGGAATAGTGGGGCTGGATTATCTGCACGCTCTTCCCAATTAAGTCAATAACAACTTCTAGCTTTAGACTCAGCCACAAGTGGATACATTTTCTCAACATCCACTTTATTTTTACTATTAAAAGATATCCATTAGGTACACAGAATGGATGTAGGGGAACATTTAGTGGACTGTGATCACTGTCCCAAGGTATCCTATTAGCAATGAAAAATGATAAGCAGCATTCCAGAGTACAATTAATTAATTGGGGGAATTTCACTGGGGTGAGAATCCGGCAAATTGGAATCAAGCACTGGCAGGTAAAACTAACTGAACAATAAGCTGTCTTTAAAGAGGAAACAGTTCAAGTACATTAGCAACCACAAACGGGGAAGGTAGGAAAAACGAAGTCAGTTTCCTGGATGTCAAAGGCTGCAGTAAAATGAAGCAGAAACGAGTATGACAGTATGACATGTCAGATGTTGTCCACACTTGTGTTATCAATTGATGCATCAGATTACAGGAAGGAGATGAGTGTTGGTGTCCGATGCAATGATAACAATCTCTCTCTCAATATCAGCAAAACAAAAGAACTGATCATTGACTTCAGGAAGAAAAGAGGATGACATGCCCCTATCTACATCATTGGAGCTGAGGTGGAGAGTGTCGATAGCGTCAAGTTTCTAAGAGTGACATAACCAACAATCTGTCCTGGATCTCCCATATAGATGCAATGGTCAAGAAGTTACAACAACACCTCTTCTTCCTCGGGAGGCTTAGGAAATTCGGCGTATTCATAAGGGCCCTCACTAACATTTACAGATGCACCACAGAAAGCATTCCATCTGGGCGCAAGTGGCTTAGTACATCACCTACTCTGCCCAGGACCATAATAAACTACAGAAAATTGTGTACATAGCCCAGACCGACACGAAAGCCAACCTCCCATCTGTGGACTCCGTCTACACTTCTCATTGCCACAGAAAGGCTGCCAACATCATCAAAGACCTCTGCCACCCTGGAAATACTCTCTTCCAAACTCTTCCGTTGGGCAGAAACACAGAAGCTTAAACAGATGTAACAATAGGTTCAAGACCAGCTCCTTCCCTGCTGTTATTAAACTGCTGAATAGACTTCTCCAATTTCAAATCTAATGTTATCTTGCTTTCGTGCATCTCCTGTGCAGCCGTATCCTTATATGCCTCGCTGTGGCTAAACACCCTATGATCTGTATGTCCTTGTATGTTATGATCTGCCTGTACTGGGTGCAAAACAAAGCTTTTCACTGTACTGAGGTACATGTGACAAAAATAAACCTAATCAAATACTGAATACAGGAAGAGAGTGGGGGAGACAGAGAGACAGAGATAACACTGAGGCACGAGCAATAATCTTACATGCATCCTCAGATACAAGTATGGTGCCACTGGAGAATTCCAAATGATTCCTCCTTGCTTAAAATGGGGGCTAGGATAAACCAAGCAACTAGAGGCCAGTCAGTTTAAGCTCAGTGGTAGAGAAACTCTTAGAAATGATAATCTGGGATAAAATTCACATTAGCTTGGACAAACCTGGACACTGAAAATGGTACAAAACTTATAAGTGTTGTTAACAGTGAGAAGGATACTGATAGATTTCAAAAGTTAATAGGCTAGGAAATGGAAAGATGTGGCAGATGAAATTTATTGCAAAGGAATGTAAAGTGATACACTTTAATCAGAAGAACAAGGAGAAGCAGTATAAAATCAAGGATATGAAACAAATAAGTGAATTAACTGCACGAATAGAGATTAATAGGTATGATCTCACAGCCATTATGGAAACATCATTACAAGATGATCAAAGATGGGAACTAAATATTCAGGATATGTGACTTTTTGAAGGACGGGAAGAAGGAAAGGGTAGTGGGGTAACTTTGTTAACATGAAATAGAACAAATACGATAGCAAGAAATAATCTTGAATTGGAAAATGTAGAATCCATATGGGTAGAATTACGAAATAACAAGGGGAAGATGACACTGGTTGGAGCAATCTATAGGTCCTCCAGCAGGAGCTATACTGCAGAAATAATAATAAATTAGGAGATAATGAAGGCATGTAAGAAAAGGCAGTATATTAATCATGGGTGACTTTAATACTCCCATAGCTTGGGAAAATCAAACTGGCAGAGGTGGCGACATGGAAGCATTCAAAGACACTATTTGGGACCGCTTCCTAAAAGAATATTTGTGGATCAAAACAAGGATCAGGCTATTTTGTATCTGGTAATCAATGCTCCCCTTAAACTGTGAGCATACCAATGCACTGACTTCTGGTTCTGGAAGTCAGTCCCATGCATGGACTTCAGACTCACTAGTACAGGTCAGGAATCCTTCATTCGAAAAACTGTGAACCAACTGGTTTTCAGAATAACGGATATTTTTTTCTAAGTACACTATAATCCATTTGGGTCTGTTTGTGCCCTTTGGAAACAGATTGCGCTTAACCTGAATGGGCCTAAAAGCAAAGTTTTTTTCTAAGGGCCCCAAATGGACCCATGAAGATGCTGAGTCTGGGCTTTTAAAAAAAAAATCCATTGCTTTTAAGCGCGCAGGAGCCAAGTGAAACTTTTTTCCTAAAGGCCAGAACTCCGCTTATCTATGGGTCCACTTCCGAAAACACCTTTGGTCTTTATATCCTTTCACTTTTCAGATAAACAAGTAATTGATACCCAATCTAAATAACTTATGATCCTTGAGAAGGATCTTGGACAAATGATGGCACTATTTAACTTCACAGCCTATCTTGGAGTATTCAATTGATGCATATCACAAGTTTACTAGAAGATCATGAAGTGAATGTGAGTGGAAAAACTGCAAGAACTACTTAAAAGTAACAAAGTGTGCAGCCAACAAATTTGACTAAGAAAAATTCATCACTGGTGAGAGGTCAATGATAAGGTTATCTATTGTGATATTATACATATCCCAATCTTTTGGATTAAGTTTGAAAACTTAAAAATCCTTGCATTTTATCTTGATTTGCTTTTATGAGAAGGTTACTGCTGAGTAACTGCTGCTTTATAGGACTGTCACTACCAATTTGCATCAATTTGCTGATAACCGATAGTATATTGGTGGGGCAGTAATTGATTTGTTCTGATTTTTGTAGACAGGACATACCTTGGTACTTTTTTTTATTTAAAAAGAATATTCCAGAGATCTGAATAAGAGTCAAAGAACAAAGAACAATACAGCCAGGGACAGGCCCTCCAGCCCTTCAAGCCTGCACGGACACATTTTGCTCTTCCACATTAAAACTGTCTTCACTTACAGGCTCCGTATCCCTCTGTTCCCTTTCAATTCATGTATTCATCCAGGTGGGATGCTTCTTGAATGCTGCTATTGTGTCCGCTTCCACCACCTCCTCTGGCAGCGTGTTCCAGGCACTCACCACTATTTGTGTGAAAAACGTGCCTCCCACATCTCTGTTAAACTTCCTCCTACTCACATGCTGGACCTGTTATGACTGGGAATGGCCGAACCCCTCTGATAATTAAACTAAAACGCAAGCTCTGATCTGTTATGGCAGGAGTAGGGGTTCCCTTCTAATAATTACCTGCTAAATACCCTTGGAAGCTCATCTTTCCCCTTGTAATCTATTACAAGAATGGTTAAAGAAAAAAGAAAATCCCTGATCTCCACTTTAAAAGTAACAAGAAACAGTTTATTTATTTAACCCAACAATGAACAAATTAACAAAATTACTAACAAACCGACAATCCCTCTTAGACTAACTACTCCATAACGCCACCAACATCCCCACTCCTCCCCATTAATCCCCTCCATTAAACAAATTCAAACGTGGTCATTAATCCCCAGCCCCACTGTAAAGTTGGTAGAGATGGTGGCTGAAAACTGTCTGCCTATCAACTGTTACCAACGAGATCCCCAATTTAAGGAGTTGAACCATCCCAGCTGTTCATGCCGAGATTCCCAGATTAGGGAGCTGGACCATAAAGCTGTTCATATCAAGATTTCCAGTTTGGAGACATGGAACCTGAAGGTATGGAGGACAATGAACATAGGAAGATGGCTACGGCTGTTGAAGGTCAGTCATCTCAGCTCCAGGACATCCCTGCAGGAGCTCCTCAAGATATGTATTTCTAATCAACATGTTCAGAAATGTTATGATGCACACCTGCAGCAGGTGGGACTTGAATACACGTCTTCTAGGTCATATGCAGAGACACTACCGCTGTACCACAGAAGCCTTCGTTCCCCACAGTAGTGTCCTAGGCCCAACCATAGAACATAGAACAATACAGCGCAGAACATAGAACAATACAGCACAGAACAGGCCCTTCAGCCCTCGATGTTGCGCCGCCCTGTGAACTAATCTAAGCCCATCCCCCTACACTATCCCATCATCATCCATATGCTTATCCAAGGACTGTTTAAATGCCCCTAATGTGGCTGAGTTAACTACATTGGCAGGCAGGGCATTCCACACCCTTACCACTCTCTGAGCAAAGAACCTGCCTCTGACATCTGTCTTAAATCTATCACCCCTCAATTTGCAGCTATGCCTCCTCGTACTAGCCGACGTCATCATCCTAGGAAAAAGACTCTCACTGTCCACCCTATCTAATCCTCTGATCATTTTGTAGGTCTCTATTAAATCCCCTCTTAGCCTCCTTCTCTCCAATGAGAACAGACCCAAGTCCCTCAGTCTTTCCTCATAAGACCTTCGCTCCAGACCAGGCAACATCCTGGTAAATCTCCTCTGCACCTTTTCCAATGCTTCCACATCCTTCCTGTAATGGGGTGACCAGAACTGTACACAGTATTCCAAGTGAGGCCGCACCAGCGTTTTGTACAGTTGCAGCATGACATCATGGCTCCGGAACTCAATCCCTCTACCAATGAAACCCAACACACCGTATGCCTTCTTAACAGCACTATCAACCTGGGTGGCAACTTTCAGGGATCTATGTACCTGGACACCAAGATCCCTCTGCACGTCCACACTACCAAGAATCTTTCCACTGACCCAGTATTCTGCCTTCCTATTATTCTTCCCAAAGTGCATCACCTCACATTTATCTGCATTGAACTCCATTTGCCACCTTTCAGCCCAATTCTGCAGTTTATCCAAGTCTCCCTGCAACCTGCAACATTCTTCCACACTGTCCACCACTCCACCGACTTTAGTGTCATCTGCAAACTTACTAACCCATCCACCTATGTCTGCGTCCAAGTCATTTATAAAAATGACAAACAGCAGTGGTGCCAAAACAGATCCTTGTGGCACACCACTAGTAACCGGACTCCAGGCTGAATATTTTCCATCAACCACCACTCTTTGGCTTCTTTCAGAAAGCCAGTTTCTAATCCAAACTGCTAAATCTCCCTCAATCCCATGCCTCCGCATTTTCTCCAATAGCCTACCATGTGGAACCTTATCAAAGGCTTTACTGAAGTCCATGTACACCACGTCAACTGCCCTACCCTCATCCACATGCTTGGTCACCTTCTCAAAAAACTCACTGAGGTTTGTGAGACACGACCTGCCCTTGACGAATCCATGTTGACTATTTCCAATCAAATTGTTGCTTGCTAGATGATTATAAATCCTATCTCTTATAATCCTTTCCAAAACTCTTCCTACAACAGAGGTAAGGCTCACTGGTCTATAATTACCTGGGTCATCTCTACTGCCCTTCTTGAACAAGGGCACAACATTTGCAATCCTCCAGTCCTCTGGTACTAAACCTGTGGACAATGACGACTCAAAGATCAAGGCCAAAGGCTCCGCCATCTCCTCCCTAGCTTCCCAGAGAATCCTCGGAAAAATCCCATCGGGCCCAGGGGATTTATCTATCTTCACACCTTCTAGGTTTGATAACACCTCCTCCTTACTAACCTCAATCCTTTCAAGTCTAATAGCCCGTATCTCAGTCTTCTCCTCTACAATATTCTCCTTTTCCTGAGCGAAAACAGATGAGAAATATTTGTTTAGCACCTCTCCGATCTCCACAGGGTCCATCTTTAGCTACTTCGTCAATGACCTTCCTTTCATGGTAAGATCAGAAGTAGGTATGTTCACCGATGATTACACAAAATTAAACACCATTCACAACTTCTTAGGTAGTGAAGCAGTCCATGACAAATGCAACAAGAGGTGGACAATATCCAGGCTTATGCTGAAAAGTGGCAAGTACCATTTGTTTCATATATACTAGGCAATGACCATCTCCAATAAGAGACAATCTAACCACTAACCCTTGATATTTGTTACCATTGCTGAATTCCCTACTATCAATATTCCAGGGTTACTAGTGACCACAGACTTAACTGGACTAGCCAGATAAATACAGTGGCTACAAGAGTAGGTCAGAGGTTAGGGAATTCTGAGGCACATGACTCCCCAACACCTGTCCACCACCTACAAGGCACAAGTCAGGAGAGTGATAGAATACTCTACACCTGCCCTGATGGGTGCAGCTCCACCAACACTCAAAAAGCTTGACGCCATCCAGAACAAAGCAGCATTACTGATTTGCACCAGATCCTGAAACAAACATTCAGTACACAACCAGTACTCAGTAGCAGCAGCAATGTGTACTGTCTACAAGATGCACTGCAGAAATTCAACAGAGCTCCTCAGATATTGCCTTCCAAACCCATGACCACTTCCATCTTGAAGGACAAGGGCAGCATATCCATGGAAACACCATCTCTGCAAGTTTATCTTCAAGCCACTCACCATGTTGACTCAGAAATATATCACCGTTCCTTCAGTGTCGTTGAGTCAACATCCTGGACTTCTCTCCCTAAGAACAGTATGGGTCAACCTACAGCAGATGAACAGCAGCAGTTCAAGGCAGTAGCTCACCAGCACTTTCCTGAGTGCAACTATGGACAGGCAATAAGATACTGGCCTATCCAGTAACACCCACTACTCACAAGCGAACAATAACAGATAAAATGTCTGAACATCTCCTGCTCTTCCTCTAGGAGAAGTACGATGTCCTCCTGGTTTACAGCTAACTCTGGATTTTGTTTTGTTTCCTCTATCATTAAGACAGAAGGAAAATGTTTGTTCATGTTATCCTGAAGAGCTGATCACATTACTGTGAGGATGGAGTCACATGTAGGCCAGACCAGGTGAGGATGACAAATTTCCCTCCTTAAAGGACATGAATGAACCTGTTCAATTGTCATGCTTCTTGAAATAATGAAACAATCACTGTTTCATTGTCTCTATTACTGGGAATAGCTTCTCTGTTCATGGCATTGGCAAAATTACATTCACATTCCACCAGAAACCCGATTAAGGTTCAAACTCCTATCACCACAGCATTGAGCCGGCTCCTTTGGAATTCTAGACCAGTCTCTCCACAGATGCTGCCGGACCAGTTGAGCTTCACCAGGACATTTTTTAAAAAAACTCAGATCTCTATCATCACCAGTATTTTGCTCTTCTTTGTTTTTATTTATGCTGATATGTTTAAATTCCTTATTCTCACAGGGCCATTTGCTCCCCAGGATTGGTATTTATTTTTTGTTTCCCAACATGAAACAAGAGAAAATGTTTACTTAATATCTGTGCCATTTCCCTATTCTCTTACATCCCCAATTTTGGGGACAGTGGTAAATTGGAGGCGTATGCTGCTCACCAACTGAAACTGTCCTTCCGTGCCTATTTCCAGGACTGCAGTGCGAAGTTACACTCCCAGCTACAGCGTGGATCTTTCTATGAGGTGTCTGAGGAGACCCAGTGCTGTGTTCGTGGTGAAGACACACTGACTCTTACATCTCCAGCTGAAAATCTGCCTGTGAGGAGTGACTTCAGTTCACTCTCCAAAGCTCAATGGGCTGAGTTTTGACATTCAGTCAGAGTCACTTACAATCATTCAGCTGTTTATTTTTAATTTTATCCCAACATGCTGCGATTGTCCACAAGAACAGCTGGGATGCATGGGACCTGAAATCTTAACTCTGTTTACTTCTATCTCCACTGATGCTGCCAGACTCACCGAGTTTCCCCACCACTTTTGTTTTTATTTCAATTTTCTATATTATTAGGTAGATACCAG
>JAHRHZ010000046.1:33674895-33777855 GCA_024137785.1 Ginglymostoma cirratum | reverse complement strand
GTACAGTCAGAATGTTATCAGGTCCATAGCATTGTTGTGTCCAGCACCATCAACTATTTCAAGATCTCGTATGGAATGAACTGTTTTGGCTGGAGACTGGTATCTGTGATGGCAGGACTTCAGAAGGAAGGAGAGACGGATTGAACACTTGGCACTTCTGGCTAAAGGTGTTTGCACACGTTTCAGGCTTGTTTTTTGCACAAAAAAGCTGGATTCCTCTCATCATTGAAAATTTGTAGATTTCCCCTTCGTGTTAGTTCTTCAAATGCCCACTACAATTTAGCCTGGACGTGATCTGTTGGATCATTCTGCTCTCTTACGTCTGCAATTTAGCATGCATACAGACCTACGGTATAGCTTCACCAAGTTGACACCTTGTTTTCAGGTATGCCCCTGGGCTCCTCTTAGCATGCTGTCTTACACCCTTCATTGACCTAGGCTTAATCTCCTGGTGATGGTAATGGATAGGTGGTATATATCAGGCAATTAGTTTATGTATCGTTCTTATAGACGATTCTGCCTCTGCAGGAGTACCAAAGCACCTCTTGGACACAAGAAGGTGTTAGATTGAATCAGACGGCGGCAGAAACATCACTGAGAGGAATTCTGGGAGGCGGCACTGCAGTCACCATGGTTTGTCTGAATATCGTAAAGGAACTGGTATCAAGGAGTGGTTAAACCTGAAACACTACATTAGTGTAGTCTTCCCCCCGCAACCTTATCTAACAAAAAAAAAGCACTGCAATGGGGACAGGCAAGGTAAGACTCATTTTTTTTTAAAGTTACAAGGGTGGAAATGGCAGTTAGGGCGGTGGTATGCTCCTCCTGTCAGGGAAATCAGGGAGCAGTCTAGCGTCCCTGACAACTACGTCTGCAGGAAGTGTGACCAGCTGCAGCTCCTCACAGACCACGTGGTTCAGCTGGAGAGGATGCTGGACACACTGCAGTGTATACAGGGGGCAGACAGAGTGATAGACACTAGCTTTAGAGAGGTGGTTATACCACAGGTCCAGACAGATAGATGGGTGACAGGCAGATAGTGCAGGAGTCACTTATAGATATTCCCCTCTCAGAAGATACTATGGGCGGGGGGATAGCCTCTCAGGAGACGGTACAAGCAGCAGCCAGGCCTGTGGCACCACAACTGGTTCTGCTGTAGAGCATGTTGGGGCAAAGTCCAGGTGAGAGATAGTAGTAGGTGACTCAATAGTCAGGGGCACAGACAGGTGTGGCCGTGAACAAGATTTTAGGACAGTGTGTTGGCTCCCTGGTTCCAGGGTCCTCGATGTCTCAGAGTGGGTGCAGGACATCCTGAAACGGGAGGGAAAACAGACAGAAGTCATTGTCCACATTGGCACAAATGACACAGTTAAGAAGAGGGATGAGGTCCTGTAAGGACGATTCAGGGAATTAGGTCGGGAGGACTACCAGAGTAGTAATCTCAGGACTACTGAGGCTAGGAACAGAGAGAGAGTACAGTTGACCTTATGGCTACAGAGCTGGTGTAGGAGGGAGGGCTTTCAATATATGGATCATTGGGAAGTCTTCTGGGGGAAGGTGGGACCTGTACAAGAAGGGTGGGTTGCACCTGAACTGGAGGGGCACCCATATCCTGAGCAGGAAGTTTGCTAGAGCTCTTTGGGAGGGTTTAAGCAAGTGTGGCGGAGGGGGGGGAGAAGAGAGGTGGGAACCAGGACAACAGGCCAGTAGGTGCAGGGACTTGGGACAAAAGAAAGACTGAGATATGCATTGCGCAAAATAAGAGCAGGCTGAAGGAAGTAGCAGGGCTTCAGAGGGATTGGAAGTCTGAAGTTCATTTACTTTAATGCGAGAAGTAAAACAGGTTAAAACAGATGAACTAAGATCATGAATTACTGCATGGAATTATAATGTTATTGCCATTATGGAGACATGATTAAAGGAGGAACAGGACTGGCAGCTTAACATTCCAGGGTATTGCTGTTTTAGACATGATAGAAAGGGAAATAAAAGGGCTGGGGAAGTTGCATTGCTGATTAGGGATCACCTCACAGCTGTGTTGAGGGAGGATATATCAGAGGAATCTTACAGCAAGGCATTATGATGGAGCTCAGAAACAGGAAGGGTGAAATCACAATCCCAACAGCCTACATGAGTCCATGGAGCAGATATGTAGTCAGATACTAGAAAGGGGTGAAAAACGCAGGGTAGTTGTGATGGGTGACTTCAACTTTCCTCTTATTGACTGGGACTCCCTATCAGCCATGGGCTTGGATGGAGAGCAATTTGTTAGATGTGTCCAGGAGGGCTTTTTGAGACAGTATGTTGACAATCCAACCAGAGAGGAGGCCATACTAGACTTGGTATTAGGGAATGAGCCAGGACAGGTGATCGATGTTTCAGTAGGAGAGCATTTTGGGCTAAGTGACCATAACTCCATAAGATTTCAAGTAGTTATAGACAAGACAAGAGTGGCCCTCCGGTGAGGGTGTTTAATTGGGCAAGGGCAAATTACATCCAAATTAGACAAGAACTGGGAAATTGGGATTGGGAGCAGTTATTTGAGGGCAAATCTACGTCTGGCATGTGGGAGGTTTTTAAAGACCATTGCAGGACATGCATGTCCCTGCAAAACTGAAGGATAGGAATAGCAGGATCCAGGAACCATGAATGACAAGGGAAATTGTAAACTTAGTCAAAAGGAAAAACAAAGCACATAATAGGTCTAGGCAGCTACAAGCTGACAAAGCCCTTAAGGAGTGTAGAGAAATTAGGAAGGAACTTAAACACAATATTAGGAAGGAATTTAAACACAAAATTAGGAAGGCTAAAAGGGGCCGTGAAATGTCTTTAGCAGACAGGGTCAAGGAAAATCCCAAGGCTTTTTATGCATATATTAGAAGAAAGAGGGTAGCAAGGAAAAGAGTAGGCCCCTTAAGGACAAAGGAGGGAAGTTATGCGTGGAGCCACTGGAAGTGGCAGAGATCGTTAATGAGTATTTTGTATCGGCACTCACCGAGGAGAAGGGAATGGCTGATATTGAGGTTAGGGATGAGTGCGTGAATACTCCAGAGAATGTCAATTAAAGCAGGAAGATTTGGGTATCCTAAACAAGTCACCAGGGCCAGATGGGATCTATCCCAGGTTATTGTGAGAGGCAAAAGAAGAAATAGCTGGGGGATTAGCAGATATCTTCACATCCTCCTTGACCACAGGCGAGGTTCCAGGGGACTGGAGATTAGCCAATGTTGTTCCCTTGTTTAAGAAAGGAAGCAGGGATAATCCAGGAAATTATGGGCTGGTGAGTCTGACAACTGTGGTGGGGAAGCTCTTGGAGAAGATACTGAGGGACAGAATATATGCACATTCGGAAGAAAATGGACTAGTTAGCGACAGGCAACATGGTTTCATACGGAGAAGGTCATGTCTCACCAACCTGATCGAATTTTTTGAAGAGGTGACAAAGATAATTGATGAGGGAACAGCTGTGGATGTAGTTAAAGTGGACTTTAGTAAGACATTTGATAAAGTCCCACATGGCAGATTGGTACAAAAACTAAAATCACATGGGATTCGGGGTGGGCTGGCCAGATGGATACAAAAGTGGCTTAGTCATAGAAGACAGAGGGTAGCAATGGAAGGGTGTTTTTCAGAATGGAGACCGGTAACTACTGGTGTTCCACAGGGATCAGTCTTAGGTCCTCTGTTGTTTGTAGTGTATATATAAATGATCTGGAGGAAAATGTGGGTGGTCTGATTAGTAAATTTACAGATGACATGAAGATTGGATGAGTTGCTGATAGTGCCAGTGACTGTGAAAGGATACAAGATATAGATAGATTGGCAACTTGTTAATGGCAGAACCCTTAGGAACATTAACATGCAGATGGATCTGGGTGTGCAGGTCCACAGATCCCTAAAAGTGGCAACACAGGTGGCCAAAGTGATTAAGAACGCATCTGGCATGCTTGCCTTCAATGGCTGGGGCATGGAGTACAAGAGTTGGTAAAACATGTTGCATGTATATAAAACCCCTGTTAGGCCGCATTTGGAGTATCGTGTGCAGTTTTGGTCACCACACTACCAGAAGGACATGGAAGCTTTGGAGAGTATACAGAGAAGGTTCACCAGGATGTTGCCCAGTTTCAAGGGCATTGCCTATGAGGAAAGGTTAAAAAGACTAGGATTGTTTTCACAGGAAAGACGTCGGCTGAGAGGAGACCTGATAGAGGTCTACAAAATCATGAGAGGCATAGATAGGGTGGATAGTCAGAGGCTTTATCCCAGGATTGAAGTTTCAATTACAAGGGGGCACAGGTTCAAGGTGAGAGGGCAAAAGTTTAAGGGAGATGTGCGAGGTAAGTTTTTCACACAGAGTGTGGTAGAAGCCAAGAATACACTGCCAGAGAAGGTGGTGGAAGTAGGCATGTTGGCAACATTTAAGAGGCATCTGGATGGTTACAGGAATAGGGAGGGAACAGAGGGATATGGACTGAATAAGGGCAGAAGGTTTGTTTTTTTAGTTTAGTGAGGGCACAATAATCGACACAGGCTTGGAGAGCCAAAGGCCTGTTTCTGTGCCATACTTCTCTTGTTCTTTTGTTCTTTGTAGATCTGTTCTGAATTTATCCAAGTTAGCATACATAGCACAATGGTGATAATGCTCAATGTGAAGATAGGAGATAGTCACCATAAGAACTGTGTAGTGATCATGTCTATAAATGCTATCATAGACAGCTGCATCTGCAACAGGTAGATTAGCAAGGCAAAAGTAAGCAGCTTTTACCCCTCACTTTTGTTTTTTTGTCCACCACCTGCCACACACCAGTCTGGTAGATATGTTCTTTCGGGCTTGGCCATCTCTGTTAGTAGTGGTATGGCACAACTGAGTGCCTTGCCAGTTACTTCAGGAGATGCAAAAGAGTCAACCATTGTGGGTGCACAGTCACATATTAAGAATAGCAGATCTTCATTCCTGTAAAGGAGATTAGTGAATAACAGTGTGATCACGTAATAGTCACCACTACAGAGACTAGCATTTTATGCCAGATTTGTTAATGTTAATTTAAATTTCACCATTGTGGGCTCTGTACTTGTGTCTCTGATGTATTAGTCTGGCCTCTGGATTAATAATTCAGCAAGTATCTTTATGCTATTGTTCCCCATACGACTATGCTGTTTCTACACCAGTAAGTGTTCACATGTGGTCTAGCCCAATGGGAGAATTACAGAAATTTTACAGCAAGCTTGAGGACCTCATCAGCTCAGAACCAAAATAAACTTGGACAAATTTCTTCAACACAAAACCAGAATACTGTGGATGCTGTAAACCTGAAATAGAACAAGTCATTTTGATGAAAGCTCACTGCAACTTAAAACACTAATTCAGTTTCTTTCCACAAATATTGTCTGACATATTGAGTATTTCCAGCATTTTTATTTTCATTTAAAGATTTCATCAATATTTAAGCAGGGTCAGAAAGAATAATTCGATGTCAGTTTCAAGGGAGATTGAACTGAAGTTTAATGCTGGCCATTAAAGCATCCTTCTAATAGTGACGTTACATGTACATTTCAAATCCATTATTATGCAGTAAAATGAGAAATCAAGATCAGCAGCGTCAGATGTTATTGATTATAGAACAGGTTTTTAGTATCACGTACTGTATATTGTACAAGTTTTATTTATGAATCAAGACTTAGCACTGAATACATTTTGCTCCAAATTTACCCATGCACAAATTCATTTACAATCCTAATCCAAATAGAGTCTGATCCGTGAAATCATTAACTGTTAATGATCTTAGTGTGTTCACAGCACTTTCTAAAAAAAAACAGGCTAACAAGACTAGTTGTAATATTTTTGTAACCAGATGTGTTAGTTAACTGAGATTGTGAGAGACACAGATATAATTACTTTCAGTGGTTAATCTAATAATTAAAATTAGCCTTTCAGAGTTTGCTTTAGGTTGGCAAATAGAAAACACAGAATGGATACTAATAAGGCAGACTTGTAAGGTTGTGACTGGGACATCATATAAACAAGATCTGCTTTATATTGGTCCTTGTATTGACTCACTGGGGTGTTATTACACACATCTAAAGCAGGTGGGATTTGAACCCAGGCCTTCTCACCCAGAAATAGAGACACTATCATTGTGCAACAAGATAATTCACCTTGATATTCTATTAAATTCTATTTTATGGATAAGGTAATGACGTAAGAAGTTGACATTCACAGACTGAAACCAGTGAAGTTCATATTCTGCTTAAATCTTCAAGTGATCAATAAAAGTAGACTGGCTTTGTTTGTGGCTGTAACTAAAATATAACTTGGGGTTATCACTGCCAAATATGTACTACAATCTTCAATCTTTTATTGGGTTTGAATCTTATCAGAAAAGTCATTCTGTTTATTGTGTTAGAATGTCAACTGGACTACCAAGATATATACATAACCAAATTACATCAGATAAATTTGGAATCTTTCTCTATAAATAAAATACAAATGAGGTACTGCCACTTATAAAATTCTTGGTCATATTCAATAAGTATTTGTAACATTAATCTAACCAAAATCATGGATTACTAAGGAAAAAGTTCAATAATAAAAATGAAAATTGCAACAATATGATGATTTATTTATTAAGATAATAATGCAGTTGAACAAGTTAAAGCACAAAAGAACCATTGGTGAACAAATTGTCTCAGTGTCCCAATGTATTTACCACTGAATGAAATAACACTTTACAGAGCTCACAATCCATTTCAACTAAAAATGTAAATTATTTTCATACTCAGCCTTATTAGAGATCAATAAAATGCATTCTATAGATCTAAGAAAATCAATTTCTAACATATTTAGTCTAACTATACAGTGACTTAATAGAGGAAACAGAAATCCAAAGAGATAAAAAGTAATTTGCAGTTGTTGAGTCATGTGAATCAACGTGACAAATACAAAATTGTCAGCATGACCTCTATGTTGTTGCTTAATTTGTTCTCTTTACACAAATACTCCGCAACAGGCTGTTCATAGTAGAGGGAAATTTATCCCAGTAAATCAGATTTCATTATCAAAAATGAAGCATTATTCCATGCTGAAAATGACTAAAAATAAGGTAACAAAAAATGTGGATTTCAGAATCTGTATGCAAGTCAAAAAATCAAGGTTAATGTGTGTTCAGAAAAACCGTATACTCTCCTTTTCTTCCTAATATATGACTAACTCTAGTAACTGAGGTATACAATACTTACAAGTTGTTCAGATTTTACTCCAAATAACTGGATGGTTTTAGCAACATTCCTTGCAACAGCCAGACTCAAGTTTGGATCCACAGAGGCCACATTAAATTCACTGAAAGCATTAAGAAGAATCCATGAAAAGCTGTTCCAAATCTATATGAAGTTTGAATTACAGATTAAAAGATGTCACACCAGAAGCTCTCGACTGTTTATGTTATCTTTAAAAACTGTGTTTTCGAACACAATCTTTGTTAACTTACATATGACTGAATATCCATATTCTTGGCAGCTTCACAAGTGGTAGCTAGCCTATCTCTAGCTCACCTTGCACAATAAAATGCAAGATTCTTTCCCCTGCCTGTACTGAGTTGGTGACGTTAATTGTAAAAAGGACATTACAATTGGCCTTCCCTTGGTTTGAAGAGGAAAGACCTTCCAGTGTGCAGATGTATGCCTGCTACTCATAGGCCCCTATGAAAATTGCACAAAGACCAGGGCCGAAAACAAGATTGGCCTCAGCTGGGATGCTTCAGCAGCCCCAACCACTAGTTTCCAGCCAAGTTGAATATCATATATTACTACCCTCAGAAATAAATAATAATCCTTCGGAGAGCACCTGGGTGTTAAACAGGACCCAGAAGTCAAGAGCCAGCAAAACGCCAATGTCTCCCAAAGAAAATATTGAGGTAACGACAAAAACAGAAATTCTTGTCTGGTGCATTTGCCAACTTTTACTCAACAAATGAGTTTCTTTCGATAAGGTATGCTCTGAACATTTCCATTTCCGTGTGAATGTCATGGGAAGCTAGCTTAAAAAAAATCAATTTGAATTTCACTAGAACTGAGGGAGTGAAATGAATGGTGTAATTTGTCCTTTTACAAGCTGCTATGAATGCCTGATATGTTGGATAACTTAAAACTTGCAGGGATGTTTTTGAAAAATATACACCCATTTCTTGCTGTTGTGTTTCACATTTCACTTTAACAGAGTGGCTGTAGTAGGAAACAAGCATTTATTTGTAATGAAATAATGTTTCAGGTAATTGTAAATTCAATTTCAATGGACTCTAAAGGCACAGAGAAATAAGCTCATTATGCTCTATTCTGACTGGGCATTTGGCCAATGAATTCTGATCTATTTTTAATGATTTGTTTCCAAAAGAAAATGACTTCAAGAAACAAATGACTAGCAAGCATCAATCATAAAATCCAATGGAAATAGGGGGAAATGCTTGCATAATTAGCAAATCCTATCAAACTTTGTTATGCAGAACATATTTTATATTTTGTTGTAATCAATAGCACATTAATCATTTTACCCTTTCAATATCTTCTTGCTAATCAGTCAAAACCAATCGCTAAAAGGATTTCAACTGAATTTTATAATAGCTGCCCTCAAGTAAAACAACTGCAACTTGCATTTATAAAGTGCCTTTAATGTAATAAAATGTCTCAAAGCATTCTGTAAGTGTTATCAAACAAAAAAATGACAGTTAATTAGCTGGTGCACCTTTTCCTTTGCATCAAAACGTACCTTGCAATAGTTTTAATGATGCTATCAAGCTCATCATTTGAAGGTGGATTGCGTCCTCCAGGAGGAAATACAAGGTTGATTGGATCAAACAGTCGTGATAATGATCTTGAGAGATAAGCAGACTCATAGAATTGAAGAGAATCTTTCAGGGCCTTCTCAGGGCTAAGGAAATTTGAGATTGTTATAACTTAGCATATTAATAAATATAATTATGGCAATTACATTCTTTGAATATATTGAAACAGACACTTGCTCTACTTTGAAGACACTAACGTTGCATGCTCCATTTTTATTGCAGCAACTACACAGTAATCAAATGCTGATTTCAAAGAAACTTCTCCTCAACTCAACAATTTAAGCATTACATGATTAAACTTGCAATAATTGTTTTTGACTGCATTGTTAATATAAAAGGATGAACATAATATTTAATTGTTCATCGTTGAAATCTAAATTCCAACAACCACCACATTAATCCTTACTAAAACCAAAGTTTTATAACTATTTTTATTTATTTTATAACTTATTTTATAACTATGTTATTTTATAACTATGTCTGTCAGTTTGAGATTCCCCCACTAGGGAAACATCTTCTCAACATCTACCCTGTCAAGCCCCCTCAAAATCTTGTATGTTTGAATAAGATCACCGTTCATTCTTTCAAACTCTGAAGAATAAAGGTCTAACTTGCTTAACAGTTCTTAATAAGTCAATCCACGTATCCCATGCATCAGCCTAATGAATCTCTATTGAACTGCTATCAACACCAGCATTTAATTTCTGTCAAAACTGTCCAAAGTACTCCAAGTGCGGAAAATTAGTCCACATATCAACATTTCTTTAAATTTCACAAAATAATAAACAATTTTAATACATATTCTGGTTCCTTTCTCTGCTTAACTGAAAAGTTAAGTCTTAATCTATCTTTATGTAATACACATCAGGCTGGATTTTGTCAGGCTTTTACAGACTGATTGGGAGGCAGGGACGGAGCTTATAAACTGGCGAGGGATCGCATTTTAGCAGCAGCAGAGAAGGTGAAGACAGCCTCCTCATTCAGAAGCCATATGCGAAATCAATTAAGAGCCTGTTCCTGTCACTGCACACATTTTCCTTGACTATGTCCTCAGCCGAGTGCAGTACCAGCAGGTAGCACGGCTGAATCATCACTGGCCCTCCAAAGGTCCAACAATTTTGGGAGCAGGGGGTGCTCCCATTATTTAAATGGGATGGGAGCCCCAATGGCAGTTAACTCACCCAGTTGCATCTGGGTGGTGGGGGCTCCAAAGGGTCAAGGTGAGATTACTGCCTGTTTTCTGGCCTACTGATGGGGACCCTTCTTTGTATGTGATAGCTATGTTAACATAGTAAAACACTGTAAGCTGCTTCTCAAGACTGCTATCAGGCAAAGGAAGATACCTCTCTGCATAAGGAGAGGTTATGAAAGGGAAATTTCATTAAACAAGTATGTTTTAAGGAATGTAGGAAGATAAAGGTTTTAAAGAGGGAATTCCAGATCTTAGGGCCTGGACAATCAAAAGCATGACTCTCTATGATGGACTGATGTAAACTGTGACCAAGAGAAAGGCCAGAATGGGAGCAACATAATGTGTTATACAGACATGAAGAATTAAAATAAACTTACTCATAGTCTTGCTTCTTCAACATAAATAGGTCTTGTGTGTCTTCCTCTGCTGCTGGTAGTTCAGGGGGGGAGTCTGAATTTCCACCAGTTGTTACACTGTTCTGTATACTTTGGCTATACTGTTGCAAACGTTTCCATAGATCATTATATAATCGCAACAATTTTGGATATTCTCCTTCAAATGCCTGCTTCAGAAATGTGGATGCTGAAAAGAGAGAGGTTTGTCTCCTTCAAATAACATAACACTGATACAGTTTTCACCCCTGGGTATGGCCTACTCTACCACATTTTCATTTCCTTTCTGTTGCTGTTAGTTTTCTTTCTGTGATATGATCTTTCAAATTCAGGGACAGACCACAGTTACAGCAGCACTCTTTCTGAATGTGAATGATACTTAAAAGCTTCAAATTGAAGATTTCTCTATGACCTAATGAATGCAAAAATCATGGGAATTAGAATAATTTTAAGAACTTAAGAAATAGCAGAGGTAGGACATTTGTCCCCAGGTCTGTCCCAACATTCAATAACATCATGGCTGATAGGTGCCAGGCCTCAACTCCTCTTTTATGCCAACTTTTTACAGCTCTCAACACTTCGGTATTTCAAAAGTCTATCTAACTCCTTTTAAAATACTTTCAATGATCTCTGGGATCGATAATTCTAGACATTCACGACCATTGGAGAAATTCCTTCACACTTGTTTTAAATTATTGTTCCTTATTTTATAACTATGTCTGTCAGTTTGAGATTCCCCCACTAGGGAAACATCTTCTCAACAGCTACCCTGTCAAGCCCCCTCAAAATCTTGTATGTTTGAATAAGATCACCATTCATTCTTTCAAACTCTGAAGAATAAAGGTCTAACCTGCTTAGCAGTTCTTGTTAAGTCAATCCACGTATCCCATGCATCAGCCCAACGAATCTCTATTGAACTGCTACCAACACCAGCATTTAATTTCTGTCAAAACTGTCCAAAGTACTCCAAGTGCGGCCTCGCCAACAGCCTGCACAGTCGTAACAAGACTTACCCATTTTTAAACTCCAACACCCTAGCAATAAAGGCCAAAATTCCATTTGCCTTCTGAATTACTTGCTGCATAGCATGCTAAATTTTGTATGCACAAGAATACGCATATCCTCTGTGCTACACCATTTTTGACTTTTTAACACTTCTCTCTCTATCTAATTAATATTTTGTCTTTAGATCCTTGCTACCAAAGTGCATTACCTCACACTTTCCTACAGTAAACTCCATCTGCCAAATTTTTGCCCACTCATTCAACTAATCTGTATCCCCTTGCAAATTCCTTGAGTCATCATCACAATATGCCTACCCACCAATTATTTTTAATATTAGCAATTATGGTTAAGTTACACTCTTCCATTCCTTCAAGTCATCAATATAGATAGTATACAATTGAGGTCCTCAGACTGATCTTGTATCACTACACTAGTTATGCCTTCCTGACCTAAAAGAGGCTCATTAATCCCATCAGTCTTGTGTGTTGAACAAACCTCACTCTATGCTAGTAATATATTATCCTCAATACTGTGAGCTTGCGTCTTATGCAATAACCTTCTGTTTGACACCTACCAAACACCTTCCAGAAATTCAAGTACACCTACATTTACCCGTTCTCGTTTATCAACTCTGCTCGATATATCCTCAAAGAACGCTAGCAAATTTGTCAAGCATTAATTGCCTTTCACAAAACCATGTCTTGCTATTTTTCCTTAATAACAACTCTAGCATTTTCCCAATGACAGATGTCAGGCCCAAAAGACTATTACAAGACCTTTCTTCCCATTAACACCTTTGTTCCATAATCAAATAACTTCCCATTAACTGTGTTACAACTCGAGTTTTCATGTCATAATATTAACAAGCTGACACCAATAATTAACTCTGTTTTGATGACGAACATTAATGCTTGACAGAAGTTCAAAGTCAAGCCTTGGTATCTTAGAAGTACTTGATCTGGGTCCTCCAAGTTTACAATATTGTGTCACCTCCCGTGGGGGACAAAGCAACATTATTGTAAACGCAACAGCTGGTTACTGCGCTTGTCTCCACTGAAGATGCAGTTTAAATTGCTTCCATTAGTGTCACTATTACAAACAGCATTTAAGATGTCTGTTTCCCTTTCAAATTACGGTTTACAATCACAAGATTCACTACATGGCATACACTGCAGTGTGCAGTTTGACATAACTCGAGCTGTAGATGGTATTAGTCAACAACATGCACTTTAAACATGCAAGGAAATTTTTAAAAAAGTCCTTCATCACAATATTTCCAAAAGTAAGTTTGATTTTAAATATACTCATCTTCTAATTTTTTTGACCTAGCCTAATTTTATAAAATGAATTGTGATTGCCTCATTTCGAAGTACAAATATTTAGTCATACGCTCACCACTTTAAGAATTTACAATATTACGCACACTTTTCCTAAACCTAGGTAAATATGGAAGGTGTGAATGAGGAATAAATAACTTCATGCACAAATTTATTTTTTATCTACGTATCAATTTGAATATGCATTGTTTTAAAATCTTCCAGGTGGAATTATTTTTCTGAAATAGCTGACTAACCACAAAACTTCAAGTGCATTAAATTCTATAAAATTTCTCTCTCTCTTTCAAAGTCAGCCTCATTGCAATCCATATTATTCAAACTTCACCAACTGGATCTCATAGGTGGTATTTCGTTATTGATTTATGTGCATGTCTGTTGAGGGCCCAATACATATAGTGCAAGATGCCAGTAAAGCTGATGAAAATAAACAAATAAAATGAATTGGGAAATGAAAGAAAAACTAGGAGGAAAACTCTATCCAGATTTTCAAAATTTCTTCACTAGCTTCCAGCCTTATTCTTTACCAGATAACAAGGTGTGAAGCTGGATGAACACAGCAGGCCAAGCAGCATCATAGGAGCAGGAAAGCTGCTTGGCCTGCTGTGTTCATCCAGCTCCACACCTTGTTATCCCGGATTCTCCAGCATCTGCAGTACCTATTATCTCTTATTCTTTACCAGGTTCATTTTTTAATACAATACTAAATGAACCCTGAACCCTACACGTTAACTCTACTTTCTCCCCAAAGATGCTGCCAGACTTGCTGAGTTTTTTCAGCAATTTCTGTTTTTGTTTCATTTTTTAAAGAACTGCTAATTAATATTGAAATAACTGTGCCACGTAAGTACAACTATACCTCTGCACATGTATAGAAATAAAATTGTGAAGTAAGCAAATCTTTCATTCTTTGATTTCATTTCAAGGTTTATGATTTTGGAGTTTAAATTAAATAACTTGCTAGCATCTACATTTCTTATGCCTATTAGCATATAAATTCCCAAATCATCCCAATTATATGTTCCCAATTAAAGCATGATCAATTTATTAATATTTTCCTTCTATTCATTATAAGATAAAAGGAAATAATAGCATTCCAAAAATACTTAATCAATAGGCTAAAAAGGGTTAGATAACAAACACAATAACCATCATTACAGAAAAAGTACTGTGGAAACTAATAGGCTAAAAGCTGAAAAGAAATCTGAAAGAACTGCCAATGCCAAAAATCGGGAACAAAAACAGAAGTTGCTGGAAAAGCTCAGCAGGTCTGGCAGCATCCGTGAAGAAAAAAAAAATCAAAGTTAATGATTTGGCTCCAGTGACCCTTCCTCAGAACCCAGGCTAAAAGTTGATACATTCCTTGGACCGCATTCTAAGGTTTTCAATGAAGTAGCTGCAGAGATAGTGGATGTATTGGTAGTAACCTTCAAAGAATCCAGGAAAAGTTCCCTGGTTCAGCAGTGGGAGTCGAGAGAGAGTGCATGGGCAGCTGGGATTAAGCTTTTAGTTTAAAAGATTTACCTCATGAGACTGCGGCCTTCCTTGGTTCAGCGGCAGGAGTCAGGAGAGCGCAAGGGGACTGCCGGCTAAGTAAAATCCTATATTCTGGCAGTGGCTAAACCCGAAACACTACACATGTAGTGTCTCCCACCCATCCTCAGGTAGTATTGAGGAGGCGGGGAGACTGCAGAAGGATGATTTGGACAGGTTAGGATAGCGGGCAAAGAAGTGGCAAATGGAGTACAACATGGGAAAGTGTGAGGTCATGCACTTTGGTAAGAAGAATAAAAGCATGGACTATTTTCTAAATTGGGAGAAAATTCAGAAGTCTGAAGTGCAAAGAGACTTGGGAGTTCTAGTCCAGGATTCTCAAGGTAAACTTGCAGGTTGAGTCAGTAGTCATGAAGGCAAATGCAATGTTGACATTTATTTTGAGAGGACTTGAATATAAAAGCAGGGATGTACTCCTGAGGCATTATAAGGCCCTGGTCAGGTCACACTTGGAGTATTGTGTGCAGTTTTGGGCCCCATATCTCAGGAAGGATGTACTGGCCCTGGAGCAGGTTCAGAGGAGGTTCATGAGAATGGTCCCAGGAATGAAAAGCTTAACGTATGAAGAATGTTTGAGGACTCTGGGACTACACTCATTGGAGTTTAGAAGGATGAGGGGGGATCTAATTGAAACTTACAGAATACCGAATGGCCTGGACAGAGTGGATGTTAGGAAGATGTTTTCATTTGTAGGACAGACTAGGACCCGAGGGCACAGCCTTAGAGTAAAGCGAAGACCTATTAGAATGGAGACAAGGAGAAACTTCCTCAGCCAGAGAATGGTAAATCTATGGAATTCACTGCCACAGAAGGCTGCGGAGGCCAGGTCACTGAGTACATTTAAGACTGAGATAGGTAGGTTCTTGATTATCAGGGGGATCAAGGGTTACTGGGAGAAAGCGGGAGAATGGGGTTGAGGAACTTATCAGCCATGATTGAATGGTGGAGAAGATCGATGGGCCGAACGGCCTAATTTCTGCTCCTATGTCTTACAGTCTTATGCAAAAGTCCAAGCGGATTGGAAAACAGCCAGTGTAAACGCCCTTATTCAAAGAGGGGAAATACTGTGAGCAGTTTTTGTACTCGTATTGAAGAAAAGATATTCAATTATAGCAGGCAGTCTGGAGAAGGTTCATCCCAGGCATGAAAGGATTTTCTTATTAAAAGAGTTCAGTAGGTTGGAATTGTACTCACTGAGGTTTGAAGAATGAAAGGAGACCTTACTGAAACGTAAGGATTTTTAGGGAGATTGACAGGATGGATGCAGAGAGGTTGTTTCTCCTTGTGGGAGAGTTTAGGACCAGAGGGCATAATTTCAGAGTAAGAAAACACCGATTACATTGATAGAGATGAGAAAAATGTTTTTCTCTGAGGATGGCAAGCTGTGGGATGTTTTATCGCAGAGGGCTGTTGAGGCTGGGTTGTTAAGTATATTCTGCATTGTTGAGGTAATTTCCTTCCAACTGGTATTCTAGCAGTTCAGCTGAATATTTAAGATGACAAATTTTCAGGAAAAACAGAGAGGTCTCCTAATATCCTTGCCAATATTTCTTCCTCAACATGTGGTTAAAAATGTTAACAATAAAAAATTAACTAGTCTATCATTTAATTGCTGCTCTTTGTGCAAGAGAGCTATTATGTTTGTCTATGTACGAAGTAAAGTCATTCACTGGATGTGAACAAGTTTAAGACACTACTGACAATGATGTTAAAATGCTATACAAACATGCTATGCTATGCATAAACAAGATTTTTGTTTATAAATGACTTTCTCCTTTGCAAGATAGCTGGCTATGCTCAGCAATTATCTCTGTGTCATTCACAAATAACAAATGGCAGGCAAAAAATAAGCCGTGAACATTGCTGAACACGGAGAGACGTTTTGGCCTACTTCTGCCTCTTATGGTCTTACATTATGCAATTTCAAATAATCACAGATTTCTAATGATGATCTAAAATCTGACACTCTCATATTTGGCCCGATGAATGCAAGAAAATATGCTTCACCAACATGTCCTCCTTTTCATCAATATTCAAAAAAGTACACCTCTTCAGAAGTCTTAAGTTATTTCCTTGAGCCTTTTCCATCTAACCCACAACTTGGAATATATATTAAAAGCAACTAACTAGATTCACTGATCCATGTATATGGAGCAAAACAGCAATGGTGATCTATAAATTTCTGAAAATTGCTTCCAGTTGCATCAATTAAAATGAGAACCGAGTTGATTATCAAAGAGACAGAGCTTCTTGTTGAGGAATTTTGGCTATGATAAGAGATTTGAGTCTTTATATTGAAAACATCATCTTATTCTTGTTAAATGAAAGTGTAATGCTTTCATCGTGAATGTACTAATTTACATTATTTTTACTAATGAACTAGAATATCACAAATTTATCTTCCTGCCACTCTTAATATTGAACAGGTTATGATAATGTACAATGTTCAATAAGAAAATGTCACCTCTCACTGATGCATAGCAGTATGAAGAGCCAAATAATCTGAAAATTCTAGGAAAGTAAACAAAATTGCATAATATTTAAATACTTTACTCAACATTATTTTTAACTTCTGTTGTCAGCTGGGAAATTTAGCATTGAACGATCATAATGAAGAGTGAACTATTCCCCCAGTCAATTCCCAAGCTGCTGTGGATCTAGAAGCGCATGGCATTTGAAATATTTCAAATCCAGTTGAATTGATATTGGATGTTTCTTTGAACATAAAGTGACAGCAGTGTTCTTTTCTTCGATTTAAAAAAAAAAGATAAGTTGTAACAATAGAAGCATCTTTGAGAATATCTGTCACAGGATTCACAAATCCTTGAATTCTGGTGTTGGCACAAACCAAAATTCAGAACATAGTTGATGAGCAAAAAAGCACTACAGTGAGACAGATTATGTTAGAGATGTGAATGTGAATAAATTGTGTATTTTTTTTTACGGCTAGGTGCAAGGGAATGGTAAAATCGGAAAAGTCCACAACAGTACAGAATTAATGCATCTTCATTAGTGGACATGGAAGAGATTTGAATATGAATTATCATTGACTGGAAACAGTTCATGTGAAGTAATGGTTAATAAGCATATGCAAGGACTGGGACAATTCCCACCTTATTTGATAATAAGCCAAATAAGTCACTAATCACCAATGAACCTAAATTTTGAACACTTTACAAATATGAACGTTCCGTAATCAGAAATTTTGCTCAATCCTACAATGAAACTGATTCAGCAGAATACTAAAGAAGGGACTGATTGTGGCATTATAATTAAATAGACACATACAAAATGTATAAAACCAGACTATACAAACTGAATGCAGAATCACAGGGTGAGTACAAAATTAACATAGCTCAAATTGGACTAAGTAATAGAAATGCTCTATCCCACAAAATACCAAATACATGGAACAACTGCTTAGTGAAAGCAGTTAATGTTGTATGGATTAACTCCACTTAAAAAGAACTTTCTGGGTAGGAGTAGGATCGAAAGGTCAAGTGAATACGCAGGAATGAGTACTGACTCAAACAAAAAAGATTCTACTTTGGTTAAATAACCTCTTAAAAATCAATACTAGAGAACTGAAAGAAAATACTTAGTTTGTACATATCAGCGTAAATTTGTTAGCCTGAAGGAGTGCAGAATATTCCCACAAAAAAAAAGTTGAAACAAGTTCAGAACAAGCCCAACTGCATATAACATTTGCAAGTATGTTGCTTAATAGACCAAATGGCTTTGCTCTTGTTCTTTACTTTTGATTGTATTCAGGAAGACAAAGCTCCAACTTTTGTATCTCAAAGATATTGGAGAAAAAAGTGATTGCCCATATTTCATGCACAGCTATTCTTCCTTATTTTTATACAGAAATATAAGAAATAGCCAATTATGAGTATAATACTCAGTGAATTTCATTCTTTAGAATTTCCGATGGATTCTGGGGTAGCATTTGTGGTGCAGTGGTAGTGTTCCCTCCCTCTGGGTTAAGCTCCACCTGCTCCAGAACTGTGTAACAACGTCTCTGAACAGGTTGATTTGGAAAATATCTATAAAATCAATACAGGTACTTACAATTTGTAGCCTGTTGGAATTTCAGAGTCAAGATTTCTGTAACTGAGTTCCAGAAAGTATACAAAATGTCTGCTTGATTGTCCTAAGAAAATAAATACTAATTGTTAGCATTGGTATGAATTGCCCGTCACTTGCAAAAAAAAAAAATCAAAGAATGTCATTGTCCCAAATGTCTACTGATTAGAAAAATAGCTAACACAAATTGGTCAGGTATTGATATTTTCCTTCCTATCTCATTTGTCCCGCTCACACTGAGATATTGTGATAAGTCATGACAGCGCAGCTATCAAGGTTCATAATTACAGAAACATATATAGACCCAGGGTTCGTGATACTGATGTCAGGCTGTTGCTCAACTCGTCTGCAAGACAGCTCTTCCAGTTTTGACACTAGCTCTAGATGTTAGTAATGAGGACATCATAGGCTCGACAGTACTGAGTTTGCCATTTTCATTTCTGATGCCCATCTGCCTACTAACTTTGTCACTCATACACTTGAATACGCTCGATCACTCTGCACCTCAGGATTCTGCAGTTGTTTTCAGTTTAGGTAATGCTCTGCTTTTATATTCATCTGGCCAAATGTGAACAAATTCACATGTTCTCATATTTTATTGGACCTGCCACATTTTTGCCCACTAAATCCATCTACATCTATTTGTAGCTTCTTCACAACATAATTCGCTAACCAGCTTTGACTCGGGTGTGAATTTAGCTATGTCTTTATACTCCATATCCAAGTCATTGACGTAAATTGTAAAAAGCTGAAGCCCCAGTGCAGCACCCCACTCATCACATCCTGCATCAGGCAAAGACCCATTTATGCATTCCCTGTTTACTGCATGCCAGCTAATCCTCTATCCAAGCTAGTATGTTGCGCCCTACACCATGTGCTTCTACTTTGCAAGATCTTTTTAAAATCCAAGTACAGCATGTCAATGGACTCCCTCTTACCCACAGTGCAAGTTCTACTCCAAAAACATTTTATTCCATTTCCAAGATGGAATATTGAGAGTAACAGAATTATACTACTTTTGTAACAGACATGTATAGGGTTTGCAAATCATTTAGTCTCCTGAACAAAAAAGTGAAGCAACTTTTCTCTCTAAGTCTGGTTTTGCATAAAACAATAGCTGCTGGAATTGGCAAAAATCATACATCCTGTCTTTACAGTAAACATATCAACACAATGGTCTTCCCTGCAGTATTAATCTTTTGTACTGTTTATTAGCTTTCATGGAATCTATTGCTTACAGAATTTTCAGCTTTTGGGAAATTTGCTAGTAGTTTCTGTACGTAAAAGACTGAGTAGATTGGGCAGCCTATGAAATGGAAATAGTTAACTCTCTCCTCACTGAAATCAGAGTTCAGGTACTGAAAAGGTTAACAGTGAGAAACTGAAGAGCACATATTTACATTTACAGGTGCCAGAGATCTGTTAATGAAGAATTACTTAATCATTTTGTCATTTTTTATTGTCAATGACACTGTTGAATGAAGCATACATGAGGGAACATCGTTCTTAAAATTAGAAGCATAACATATTTATTTAGTCAGCAATATCAGCACTGTTCAAGTTATTTACTTATTTCCAAGAGCAGAGGCATAATCAAGCTGCTCTGCTTAAAAATCTTAGCGATACCACAATTATGTCAGCACATATAAATATTTATCTTGTGTTGCATCAGTGACTTTCAAGAAAAAAATTACAACTCAGTCACGCTGTTTCTAATCTTCAGAATTAAAAATAACTTCTAAAGAAATTTTAAAGAAACATTGATCTATTTGACTGGGTAGTATATTGTTATTTAGGATCATTTGCTATCACATAATTTCAAAATTCAGTATTCTTACATTTCCCCTATATTTGTAAGCTATTATTCCTTGAAAATATTGACAAGGCTTTTGTGAAAAAAAATCCTGATCATTCACACATACTGCTTGCTTATGCAAACCAGTTTGGATTTTGAATTGCTACAAACTATTTTCTACAGGTTTCCAGGGGGTGACCAGCAAAAATAACACTTGTGAGTTGTAAATTTAAAAAAACAAACCAATTTCATTTTAGCAAACACAGACCCTGCACATTCTTCAGTTAGCTGGATAACAGCTAAGTATTTGGAAGCCAAACAAGTTACTTAAAAAAAAAGGTCAAGGAGTGAAAGGAATGGCTGAACCTGTTTGTTGACCGAAGTTATCAGAATATATTTAGGACCAAATGGAAACTCCACAGGAAAAGATAAAATAAACTGACTTCTACAGTCAGAAAGGAAAGAAAAGGAATACATTTACAGAAATTAGCTACAGATGAACAAGCTCAGTATTAGACAGTGACTTTTATAAATGGTGCTTAATAAAACAAGAAAATAATATTAATGATTACATACAGTTATAGATTTTTAAATCTTACTGAAGGTAAATATTTAATTTTTTTTACTGTTTAATAAATTTGCTGAATATTGAAATGAAACATGAGGTTTGACGTGATGGTGTGCTGCATTCAAATATTTACTCTTAAGTGCTGGAAATATAAGGTTGCTTACACATTTTTCACATATATCAAAAATTCATTTAGATTTTATGACAAGGAATAAATACTCTCAGCGAGATATGTAAAGTTGAGGTGCATCCATGAGGATGATAAGGAGGCTAAAATAATCCATTTTTTCTTTATTCATTCATGGGATCAGGGTATCGCTGGCCAGGCAGCTTTTATTGCACATTCCTAATTACCCAGAGGGCAGTTCAGAGTCAACCACATTGCTGTGGGTCTGCAGTCACATGTAGGCCAGACCAGGTAAGGATGGCAGTTTCCTTCCCTACAGGACATTAGTGAACCAGATGGGGTTTGAACCGACAATCAACACTGGATTCATGGTGATCACTAGACTCTTAAATGCCAGATATTTATTGTATTCAAATTCCACCATCCGCTGTAGAGAGATTCGAACATGCGTCCCCAGAGCATTAGCTGGGTCTCTGGGCTAACAGGCCAGTGACAATACCACTATGCCATTGCCTCTCCACAAATCTAGAATAATGATTTTAAAAAAAACCAAGGTCCACAGTCAACATATACATTTCCCAAAAATCTGTGTCCTGATCAACTTCAGCAGAGTATGTGCTATTTTAAGATTAAATTAATAAATATATGAAATTGTTATTCATACTGTGATATTTTTATACGTGTTACCTGTTATGATGGTTTCCTTCCCTTAAAAAGAAAGATGCGATATTTCAATAAGTTGACTTTTTCTATGGAATGAGAAGGGACCCTTGGACAACTACATGGCATCAGCATCAAAAAGCAGATCCTAATCTGCTCAGTTATTTTGCCTTTAGGCATTTCTCTGTTGAAAGTATGAAGGTAACCTTACAAAATAATCTTTGTCTTTGTTTGTACGAATTTCAGAATCTAATATAATCAAGGTTTACAATATTAATAAGGCTATTGTGGAGCAGTGGTCATATTCCCACTTCTAGGCCAGAAGGCATGGGTTAAAGTCCAGCCTGCTCCAGAGGTGGGTCATAACTGATGGAAAATGTCTATAACTACTGAAAAAACGATGATGCAAGAAGATATACTCAAAAAAAATCTATAACATTTTGTCAACATGCAAATAATTTAGTAGCATGTGAAGTCTTGTGTCTGAGCTGAAAATATATCTGTATAAAGTCATCTCTTCGCCGCTTTGCTACACATTCCCTTTAAATGTACTCCATACCAACATTTGGAAATTCATTGTGTTACCTTAGTTATTTCATCAATAAAGCAGACGTGTGTCACAGGGTCTCTTTTCTTTGTCAAAACTTTCTGCAAGTGCTGCACCTAAAGTAAAGGAACCATCAATTTATCACTAAAAATACAGATACTGGATAACTATCAGACCACAAATGTTTCATCATCTTTTAATACAGCTTCAATATTACTGAATGCAATCTGCTGTCACCCTACAAAGGATAAACCATTGTTTCTTGGAAAACCCTGTAATATAATGTGTCAGGTATTTTCTTCTATTCCATGGTATGTTCTGTAAGATTCCATAATTATTTTCCGAAACAAAGCAGCGTTGAGATCATAAGCAACATCAAGAGGACTGAAAACAGTAAACAAAAAGTACCTCCAATCTACACCAGTTCTGAAAAAGATATTAATTATATATTTTATACTATATTTACAATATTTTACTTTGAAATTAGTATTGCGCCCTGCGCGTCTTGAACAAATGATGTTTCCTATCAATGTGCAAAGAAGTATGAGAAATTCTTGAAACAAATGAGGCAACAATCTTAGTCAAAAACAAATGGAACATCAGAACACACAACTTGCTTAACATGGCATAGTTATTATACCACTACTCATGGACTCACTTAACCATCTGGTAAAATCAAGATAACCATTGCAATGTCTGCAACCTGTTGCCAAGCATAGAAAACTGATTTGGACAATGTCAACTGTTAAACTGGAGAAGTAAAAACTGCCTGTGTGCTAGGTGCTGGTTGAGGACAAAGACGCTCTGGAATGATGCTTGACTTCAGGAAATGTTCGAAGTTCAACCAAAAATTGCTGGAACAAGGTATTTAGGGCATGGAGAAACATGCACGATTTCTCAAACTATGCAACCCTTTATAGAGAACAATTTGGTTAATGCCACCTAAAGAATGCAGCACTGCAAATGTTGCCTGTCCATGCTTAATTTCCTTTTGCATCCAGAAGTGAGAGGTTAGTGCCAAAATCGCCAAAGTTCTTTACTTGAAAGGAAACTGAGCATCAATATTCTAAGTCTTAAATTGTTTCAACAAAATCCCACTTTTGAAAAAAAACTGTTTGCATCAATACTTCATGCCAGAATGGAGTAGATGTGACTTAAAAATTATCAATGATAATTGTCTTCCCTACATCTTGGTTTTGCTGTCAATTTTGAGGAATTTTTTTTGCATTCAATGTGAATGTCAAAGCAAAAATCCAGCACAGCAGAGTGATCGTAGTGCAAAGTTGACAACAGAGATCTTAAAAGACAAGAAAATAGTTGCACGTGTACTTTATTATATCCTAAAACACATTACAGAGAGTTGCTTCTGAGCAATTGCAGTCATTTTGCATAATCAGAGCCATAAACAATGAGAAAAACACCAAGATCAGTTCTGCTATCTCTTGGAATATATCCAGAGTGGGTGGACAAGACTTCAGTTCAAGTATTTGTCAAAAGATGGCCCCTCTGAAGTGGAACTTGAAGCCATAATTTTCTGATTGAGCCACAGCTAACAATGAAATATAAACCGGGTTAGCTATTTAAATTCAAATCTGTGATCATCTGACTCTGAAACAAGGATACTAAATATTGAACCATTCAAGGTATGGCAAAGCTCAAGATTTCAATGGTACTAAGAAATGAATAACTTTGCAGACTGCAACTACAAATACAAATTTCAAGAAATCAGGGAACTCTCAAGCACAATTATTTCCTGCAAAGCTGAAGGTCACAAAATAGAATGTCAGCTCCTTGGTAGGAGATAGGAAGCTGCTATACAACATCTAACTTTTTCTCGTAAATGGATAATTTCTGCCAACCACAGGAGAAAACAGTGCAGGCACACCCCAGATCAAGGTCAAAATATGTATAAAGCAAATTAAATGACCTACCTGTGCTAACTTCCTAAAGATAAAGCACCTCATGTGATTTTAGCAAAAGACTTATGCCAAATGCTACTAATGTGTGGAAATTTAACAATGAGGAGGAATTCATTACTAATCGAAACTACATAATTTCCAGTTACATTAACAAAAAAAAAAAATCATAAGCTTACTTGTCCACATGCAGCACAAATTTGATCCATTAGTTTCTCCATATTCGTCCAAAGAGCAGCACGGAATGCAGGTGTGTTGCCTGGAGTTGGCATTGTGGCTCTTCCGGGTCCTGTAAATATTGAAAACAAAAAAAAAGTAAAATTACAATGGCTGAATAGGTAATGATGATTGGAATTTTGGATGCATCAAGAACATTACCTCTCAACTAAATTAAGTCAGTATTCAAATTATTGTAACCTTGAAAACTGTATTTCTATTGCTACAATACAATTTTTGTACAAGAGTGAAACTTGCCTCTTGAGGTTGCTTGAATAGGTTGAGTTAACAGTTTTATGTCCAAAGCACTACTGATATTATCTTCCAGAGACACCCGATACCCATCGACTACACTGTTGATGGTTTCCTTTAAGGTTCCAAGATTGAAGAAAACTTGAAGTGCTGTTCCTACCTGTGTAGGATTCTTATATTAAAAGACAAAAAAATAACACATTAACTACACTTCAGATTAAGCTGCTAGATCTGTTCCTATTTAACCTTATGAAACAAGGCCTACATAACTTAGATTAGAAGTTGTTGGAAAAGCTCAGCAGGTCTGGCAGCATCTGTGAAGAGAAATCAGAGTTAATGTTTCGGGTCCAGTGACCCGTCCTCAGAACTGAAGGGTCAGGAAGGGTCGCTGGACCCAAAATGTTAACTCTGATTTCTCTTCACAGATACTGCCAAACCTGTTGAGCTTTTCCAGGAATGTCTGTTTTTGTTTCTGATTTACAGTAACTGCAGTTCTTTCAGTTTTTATAACTCAGATTAGTATTTCTGACAAAAAGATAAGTCCCAAAATATTCCAGCACCATTGATATAAAGATCAATCATGATTTATATGTATTTCCTTCATTCTTCATAGCAATCTTTCCACCAAATCAGTCTGTTCTATTCTGGCTACACCCTAACTCTAATCATAATCAGATAAACAAGAGGAAAGGAGGTAACTTCCTAGAAAATCTGGATTACATTCTGAAAATTCAATCAAAGGAGCACTCAAACATCTGTAGGTAATCCATATTTTTCCTTATTCATCAGCCAAAATATAAACATGATCACAATAATCCAAGGAGGTTTCTCCAGCCTTACATTTCAGGCAAGGTCAGACACGGATGTTGTTGAGGTTGAGGGTCTACAATGATCATACTGAATGGAGAAACAGGATCAAAAGTTTTAAGGTTTTTTCCAACTTCTATTTATTCTGTCCTCATGATTAAACATAATATAAAATCATGCAAATTTCTAAGTTTAAAGAGATCAGGGCAGGAATAATTCATTTGAAGCATATTATTCATCCTGCAACCAGTAGCATTACTGCTTGTTTAATATTAAAAATCTTTCAGTCCATTCACTTTAACAAGTTATAATGAAAATTCAAACTGTTAATTATGAGACTTCCACATAATTCAAAATGATCATTATAAAATGTTAAATTGGCTTAACTAAGCCAATTTCTGAAACTTCCATCAGTCACATCTCACGAGTACAGAGTCACCAAATTTGTTAATTGTTAATCTTAGTAACAATACTGAGCATCAAAAAATCCAAATATAACATTTAAGTACACAATGACAGAGTTCTAAACCACTGTAAGCAATTAACAGACAAACAGCGTCTGGCACTGAAAACAAATGAGATCTGGTGGGAGATGGAGACATATTGGTCACAGAAATTATTCAACATCTGTTGTCTGTACACTACAGGAACATGTATTGTGATTGTCTGAGGATCAACATGGTGTTGGCAGTTAAATTGAATTACACATCTCATAGATATAATATTAGTCAACTACTGCTACTACAAACAAAGAATGAGCTAGAAAGACTCACCAGTCTTATATTTATCAGCAATCTGCAACTTCATATCTGCATGGTTTCTATTCATCAACAGGATTCTTTTGTATATTTCTTTGCCAAATTTGTTTCTTTTTCCCTAAATGCAGTGAATCATACTGGGATACAATTTCATTTTATTCTTTACTATCATATCCAAAATGCTCATTCTTTACATATGAGCCTAGCTACTAAGAATCAAGAAGACTATTAATCTAACTACAGGCAAAGTACCATGGCAATAAAAGAGAAAATGTTTTGAGTCCAATATGACACTTCTTCCAAACTGAAACCTAATCATCTACCTTGGCCCAAAGGAAATTAATAAAGCATAAAAACAGACAAACTTGCAAGTCCATTAACTTGGAACAAGCAAAGGATAAATTATCCCTCCTCAGGCTTCTCAACTTGCTTGCCGTTGTTGACAGCATCTTTCATCACAGGCCTAGTTCTATTTTCATATATCTCATCATAACCAGAGTAAAACTTGCAATGATTCCTCTTCCCCTCCTGCATTGTTAACCCTGGCTTATTCCAAGGGTCTACACTTGGTCCTGTCCCATTTCCTATCCATGTGCTGCTCCTCAGTGATATCATCCAAAAATGCAGCACTTAGTTTTCACATGTATGCTGATAATTCAGGCCTACCTTGTGAACAAACCTATTTCATGTCGTGTTCAATTACATCAGGGTAGACAGTGATCTCTGTAAAATGTAACACTTAGAGCACAGAGATAACAAGGCGTGGGGCTGGATGAACACAGCAGGCCAAGCAGCATCATAGGAGCAGGAAAACTTGACGTTTCGGGCCTAGACCCTTCATCAGAAATGGGGGAGGGGAAGAGGGTTCTGAAATAAATAGGGAGAGAGGGGAGGCGGATAGAGGATGGATAGAGGAGAGGATATGTGGAGAGGAGGCAGACAGGTCGAAGAGGAGGGGATGGAGCCAGTAAAGGTGAGTGTAGGTGGGGGGGTAGGGAGGAGATAGGTCAGTCCAGGGAGGACGGACAGGTCAAGGGGGCGGGATGACGTTAGTCGATAAGAGATGGGGGTGGGGCTTGAGGTGGGAGGAGGGGATAGGTGAGAGGAAAAACCGGTTAGGGAGGTGGGCTGGTTTTGGGATGCGGTTGGGGGAGGGGAGATTTTGAAGCTTGTGAAATCCACATTGATACCATTGGGCTGCAGGGTTCCCAGGCTGAATATGATTTGTTGTTCCCGCAGCCTTCGGGTGGCATCACTGTGGCATTGCAGGAGGCCCAGGATGGACATGTCGTCTGAGGAATGGGAGGGGGAGTTGAAATGGTTCGCGACTGGGAGGTGCAGTTGTTTGTTGCGAACTGAGCGCAGGTGTTCTGCAAAGCGGTCCCCAAGCCATAGAGCACACTTCGTTGAATGCTTAGAGTAACTAGATAGCAACAATTAATTCTGGCCTTTGATAGGGGTGAGGCCTTTTTTTATTCATTCATGGGGTGGGTGTTGTTGGCAATACATTTATTGCCAAATCTCAAACTGGCCAGAGGGCAATTCAGAGTCAACCATACTTCTGAGTATTTGGGATTACATGTAGGTCAGAGTAGGTAAGGATGGCAGGTCTTCCCTAAAGGACATTAGTGAACCAGTTGGTTTATTTGCAACAATCGACAATGGTTCCATAGTTGCCAATAGAAAGCTTTCTTAATTTTATTTTACTGGATTTGAACATATGACCCCAAAGCATTCACCAGAGGATCTGGATTGCTTGTCCAGTGATATTACCACTACATCATTGCCATCTTCTATGAGGTTTTCAATAAGTTGCTCAGGACAGTTTGGGGGGTTGTGGGGGGGGGGGGGGGGCATGGAAGAACATGCCAAAAGAATACAAGTAGAGACTAAAGGTCAAAGAACTGTCAGACAAATATTCGGACAAAGAGACAACGGCAGTCTTCATGTTAGGAGTGATGATTTTTACCTTCCTGCAGGATGGAGTGAGGAGCAGATGCATGGCTCTGTGCTTCTTGAACAACTCAGGAGAAAGTTTAGAAATCAGTAAATAACTAATAGTTAGAGTCAGGATTCAGAAGTAGTAGTTCTATGGAGTTGAGAAAGTGAGAACGTCACGGTATCACACTCCCCTCCAGCCCCACCACACCCGGCACTTTTCTCTGCAACCGCAGGAAGTGCTACACCTGCCCCCATCCCAGGCACCAAGAAGACTTTCCACATCAACCAGATGTTCACCTGCACATCTGCTAATGTGGTATACTGCATCCGCTGTTCCCGTTGTGGCTCCTCTACATCGGGGAAACCAAGCGGAGGCTTGGGGACTGCTTTGCAGAACACCTACGCTCGGTTCGCACTAAACAACTGCACCTCCCAGTCGCAAACCATTTCAACTCCCCCTCCCATTCCGCAGACATGTCCATCCTGGTCCTCCTGCAGTGCCACAACGATCCTACCCAAAGGTTGCAGGAATAGCAACTCATCTTCCGCTTGGGAACCCTGCAGCCCAATGGTATCAATGTTGACTTCACAAGCTTCAAAATCTCCCCTCCCCCAACCGCATCCCAAAACCAGCCCAGCTCACCCCACCTCCCTAACCTGTTCTTCCTCCCACCTATCCCCTCCTCCCACCTCAAGCCGCACCCCCATCTCCTACCTACTAACCTCATCCTGCCCCCTTGACCTGTCCGTCCTCCCTGGACTGACCTATCCCCTCCCTACCTCCCCACCTACACTCACCTTTACTGGCTCCATCCCCGCCTCTTTGACCAGTCTGTCTCCTCTCTACCTATCTTCTCCTCTATCCATCTTCTATCCGCCTCCCCCCTCTTTCCCTATTTATTTCAGAACTCCCTTCCCCTCCCCCATTTCTGAAGGAGGGTCTAGGCCCAAAATGTCAAGCTTTCCTGCTCCTATGATGCTGCTTGGCCTGCTGTGTTCATCCAGCTCTACACCTTGTTATCTCTTTTATGGCATGTTTGCCTTCATTGGAAGGGACATTGAGTGTCAGGATAGACGAGTTATGCTGCAGCATTATAGAACTTTAGTTAGGTCACACTTGGACTATTGCATACAGTTCTGGTCACCACACTACGAGAAGGAGGTGAATGTCTTTGGACAGGGTCCAGAAAAGATTTACCAGGATGTTGCCTGCTTTGGGGGATTTTAGCTATGAAGAAAGGTTGGATAGACTGGGTTTGTTTTCACTGGAACACAGGAGGTTGAGGGGTGACCTGATAGAAGTTTACAAGATTGTGAGTGGCATGGATAGAGTGGAAAGTTTGAGGCTTTTTCACAGGGTGGAGGTGTCAGTTACCAAGGGACATAGGTTCAAGGTGTGAGTGGGGGGTGGAAGTTGAAAGAGGTGTGCGAGGTAAGTTTTTCACACAAAGGGTGGCGAGTGGCTGGAACACATTGCCAGAGGCGGTGGTGGAAGCAGACACAATAGCAGCATTCACGTAGCACCAGGAAGAATATATGAATTGGAAGGGAATAGAGGGATACGGATCGTCAGTGGAGTATAGAAGGGCAAAATGTGGCAGCGTAGGCTTGGAGGGCCAAAGGATCTATTCCTGTGCTGTATTCTTCTTTTTCTTATTCAAAAAGATTTAAGAGAATAAAGCCACAAGCTTCCACAAATTTGAACAAACAACAATACTTCTACAAGTTTACATTCTACAATACACATACAACTTATCTATAACATTTAGAATTAACATGTGGTAAACATAGTTAATATATTGTGATCAAAGACCTTACTTATATTGCACATCACATTGCAAATGTACTCAGAGCAGATCGTGGAGATTTCCCAGATGTTAATGAAATTGTGAGTCATCAAAATTCATTAAATTTTCAAAGAATTACCATTCTGCCCTTGTGTTTATTTAGTCTTGAAGCCCCTCTCAGCAGTCACTCTGACTTAAAAAGCCCCAATGACTGCTCCTGTCCTGGGTTCAAGCTGCTCTTGACTCTGAAAACTGCACTCCATTACTTACATGCCAGCACAATTTGAGCAATTTGCCACAGCAGCATCACCAAGCTAAAAACTGCCCTGGACTTTCCTGAGCTCTAAGCTTACAAGGAAATATTGCTTGGGGTTTTCCAACTCCCATTCACTCAGCTGCATTAAAGCATGATTGCTCACAGGGTTCTATTAAACCCATTATGACTTCCCCAACACAGAGCCAGTGACCTTCCTGCTTTCTCAGCTCCACAGAGCTATTTCTTCTGAGCTTTGTCTCCAACTTAGTTTCTTAGTAATTTCTAGAACTTGTTCCTAATTTTGTTCTGATATCACAGAACCATCCAACTGCTCCGGATTTCTTTCATCCTGGAGTACTAGAAGTTAGAACTTCAAAACATTGAGTCTGCCTGTCTCTTTCTTCAATTTAATTGTACTACAACTTCTCTCCCTGCCTATGTTCTTTAAGTGCTCTTCTTTGACTCCTGATCTGTCCTGAGTAGCCAATTAACAAGCTTGCAATAAACCCTGGAGACTGTATTACAACTGAAGAGTACAGTTTCAAATTTCATTTTTAAAATATTTTACATCCAAATTAAATAATAGAATAGAAATGGGTGGAGAGGTGATCTGTTGCAGCTGTAGTTATGTGGAAGCTGGTGGATACTGGTGTAATCCCTTGTGACCTTATTTGGAGCTGCTCAAAAAGCTTCAGCTCGGATTAGATGGGTTGGAATCCAAACTGCAAACACTGTGACACCACGGAGGAGGAACATTAACAAGACACTATTTCAGAAGACAGTCATACAGCTTAGGTTAACAACATCAAATTTGGGCTGTGGTCAGGGGCAAGAGGGTGTAACTGCAAATGAACCAGATATTGGAATCAAGAATTTAGCACTGGTGGAGCCTCAGCAAGTACCCTTGTTCATGAGGTTCCAGGTTTTGCTCCCAGCATAGACAACGGCACAGGCTGCAGAGAGGATAAGTGGATTGACCAAAGTTTCATGGTACATAGCACCACTTAAGAGGTGGGTGAAAAGAGAAATGCAGTAGCAATACAGAGCAGCACTGTTAAGGGCACAGATGCTGTTCTCTGCAGCCAAATCAGAATGCCCACCTTAAGCCAAGATTCAGGACGGACCTGGAGTGGGAGCGAAAGGATCCAATGGTTATGGTTCACTTAAGTACCAATGACACAGCTCAGGGGCAGCTATGGGCAGCTCGGGGCTAAATTCAAAATCGGAATCACAAACGTAATAATCTCACAGTTACTCCCTGATCCATGTGCAAATTCACAAAGTACACAAGATTAGAGAGGTACTGGGTTCTGATTAGGGCACTTGCACTAGTAAGGGGGATTAAAGAGGGCTGTTCAGTTCAGATGGGCTTCATTTAACTGATGCTGCGTCCCAATTCTCCTGGCAAATCATATAATTACAGTTACAAGTAAGGCTTTAAACTAATTTGTAGGGGAACAGAGTTCAAAAGGAGGCAAGTTTAAAAAAACAAAAAGAAAGGAGACAGTGAAGATGCAGAATAATAAAGAGGTGAATGATAACCAAAGTATGACATGAAGGGGCTGAAAATGAAGACAGAAGACGGCAGCAAAAATCAGAACCCGAACAAGTCATAATGGTAAAAAGTCAAAACTTAAGGCTGTTTATCTTGTTGCATGCGTTCAGATAAGTCAGCAACACAAATATAAATCAATGCGACTTGATAGCTATTAGAGAGGTGTAGGTGCAGGGTGACCAAGCTGAGAACTCAATATTCAAAAGGTATTCACATTCTGGAAGAATAGGCAGAAAAGAAAGCAGAGTTGATTTCTTAATACTGAAAGATATCAACATAATGGTGAGTAGTGTTATAGGTGTAATAGTGTAATTAGTTTGTGCATAAATAAGAAATAGCATGAGAAAAAAGTTGTGGGTGGAAGTTGTTCAGGAGGACCCTAGAGAGTTACCACACTGTAGGACAAATATAAATCAGGAAATAATGGAGGCATGCAAGAAGGGCAGTTGTCATGGTGGATTTAACCTGCATAACACAAAAGGGACTGCGATGCTGGAGGACTGAAACAAACAAAAACAGAAACTGCTGGAAAAACTCAGCAGGTCTGGCAGGATCTGTGCAGGGAAAACAGAGTTAATGATTTGAGTCCAGTGACCCCCACCGCACTCTACACTCATAGAATGGGTTCCCCAAGTGGGGCTGCTAATCTGGTCTAATCTGATGGCTGACATAAAAGGATGAATGTCAGGGATGTTGGGCCCCCTGAATACCTGACTCAGTGACAGCCAGTGCTGTTGTCAAAGGCTATTTATTTGCAAATAAGGATGATTAGTGTTGGGATGCTAGCCTCTGGAGAGTTATTTCATGGGCCACTACGCAAGTGCGTATAGTCGGGAATGCATATGTGCACGGTTCCAAACAATGCATCATCATGTAGACTTTACACGTTAGGTCATGAGCAAATGCAGTATTGAGCATGTGCTGTAACACAGGCATGATTTTGAACAGGGGTTCAGTGTTGGGGGCAGTGGACATGAGATAGTGGTGACGGGGAAATCCAGATGGTGGGAACTCCCCAGAGGAGGGAAGAGGACCCAGAAGCCAGGTGGGTGGTGGTGGTGCGGAGGAGGGGTGGGGGATGTTGGTGACAAGCAGGGTTCAAGCCCTCTCCACCTCAGTATCACCTCTGCTCTCCCCCCCAGCTCTATTTCCTGATACCCCCTTCAAACTCAAGCTGAGAATTCTACAGGTGGCATGTTAAAAGGGGAACTGGAGTGTTGCTTAAGCCGAAGGAGCAGGGAGCCCATGAAATCTCATACTTTGAAACATCTCAAATACTGAGAAGAAATCAAAATCTATTCCAAAGAGCAGTGGCATACATTGATTTGTACTGCAGAGAAGGGACTAATTCCTCAAGTTCCCATAATGCATTAGGGAACTCAGGTGGAATTAAAAAGTAGAACTGGGTTTAAAAATATGAGTCCTTACATTTGCATCATTTGTTGTTTCTTACACACGGTGACGTTTGTTTTTTGTCTAAAAACATAAAAACTTGTGGTGATAACAAGGTGTAGAGCTGGATGAACACAGCAGGCCAGGCAACATCAGAGGAGCAGGAAAGCTGACGTTTTGGGTCTGGACCCTTCTTCAGAAAAGCTTGTGGTACTGTTTTTTCAGTTAATCGCTGGGTGTTGGAATTTTTATTTAAACATCTATAGAGATCATAACAATATGCATTAATCTAATTCGGTCTTTCTCAGCATGCCCAATTTTAACCACTCTATCATTAGCAGACTTGCTTTCACCTGACTGAGCTCTAGACTTCCTTCCTAAGCTTCTTGATCGTTCTTTTCTCCTTGCAACTCTATTCGACCCCAGTGAAACACTCTGATATATTTAATGCAATAAAACATTGCAAATAAATACAACTGCACATGTTGTAAGCACTTGCCACAAGGCAAAAATGGTAACCAGAATTCTCCTGAAACAGGTTTCAGCTTTGTTGATAAAATGTTATATAGCATGCAGTAACATCTTCAGGTGCTGGCGTTTTAAGATCATACTGTCAACTGCTCATAAACACAATTTTGATCTGAAGACTGAAAATAAATCTATGTACAAGTGCAGTTCTCTGAGGTTGCAATGTCCTTAGAAAGATTTTATTTGGATTAAATTAGAAACGGTTACTGCTTTCCAAAAGTCTTTTTCAATTACAGTAAATGTTGTTCACTGTGTAGATAAACATAATCCTTTTATACAGCTGATTCACTGGCTCAGTATGATCTTTCCTCTCTCACATGAAACAGGACAAGATGAAGGAACATTATCAAGATCTGAACTAATTGTATACCAATTAGAAGTTATTAGCTGCTACGTTTAGTTCAAATTTACAAAGAATACAAGATTTCTCTTTTTGATGTAAAGGTCATTTCTATACTGCGGAGTAAAGTATTAAATCCAAAAGCCTCTGATGAAGTGACATTTAATCTTCCAAAACAACTAATAAGTTGAACAGCAACATATTTAGATAATTATAATCTTGCTCTACTTTGTTAACCAGAGTACAACCAAATCACTCTATAAAAAAACTTCCTTGGTCTTATTTTAAGCACCTAGAATTTTTACTCAAATTGTTCAGTTGTAAATGTATACTAATCACATATTTCACATTTGTTACTTCCTTTATCTTCGATATAGTAAGTGTATGACTCTAGCTGATGTTGCTACTGACAAGTCAGATTGCAGGTTTAAATCTGGCTTGATAGATCACACAGTCTTAATTTATTTAACATGGTGGTATTTTATGGAAACATAAGCATAATGCTGCAGACTTGGTTTTAACAATAAACCAAGTTCATTACGCTAAAGAAATTACACAAAGATAGGTAGAAGGACAGGTAGTATTGAGGAAGCAGGGGATTGCAGAGGACTTGGACAGGCTAGGAGGGTGAGCAAAGAAGTGGTAGACGGAATACAATGTCAGAAGGTTTAAGACTAAGAACTCGAAGGAACAACATCTCATTTTCCGCTTGGGGACCCTACAGCCCTCCGGACTCAATACTGAGTTCAATAATTTTAGGGCCTAAGCTCTCCCATGTCCCAGCCCCCCACCCCACACACCAGGCCTTGTCACCACATAGCCTGCCATTACACACCCCCTGTTGTTAGTCACTAACAGTCCCCATTAACAATTATTCACCCTCCCAGCCTGATCGTTAGCAACTCCTTTGTCTGTCCAACTGTCTTTCTCTCTCTTTGGGCTCTATCCTATCGTTTACTCCCTACCCCACTCGCCTCCCTATTTTCTGCATATAAACTGGTGGCATCTTGCTGGAGGTGGCAGAAATGGCATTTGATGATCTTCTGGATGTGGATGCTGGTGGGATGGTAGGTGAGGATGAGGGGAACCCTATCGCTGTTGTGGGAGGGAAGAGGACGGAAGAGCAGAAGATGTGTCGGACCTGGTTGAGGGCCCTGTCGACAACGGAGCTGGGGAATCCTCGGTTGAGGAAGAAGGTGGACATTTCAGAGGCTCCCTTGTCAAAGTTGGCCTCATCTGAACATATGCAACGGAGACGGAGGAACTGAGAGAATGGAATGGAGACTTTACAGGAAATGGGGTGTGAGGATGTACAGTCCAGGTAGCTGTGGGAGTCAGTGCGTTTGTAATGGATATTAATGGCCAGTCTATCCTGAGAAATAGAAACAGAAATGTCAAGGAAGGGAAGGGAGGAGTCAGAGATAGACCAGGTGAAAGTGACGGCAGGGTGGAAATTGGAGGTGAAGTTTTCCAAACCCAGACAAGAGACGGAAGCAGCACCGATGAGATCATCGATGTATCAGAGAAATCTGCTCTCCTTACCTGGTCTGGCCTATGTGTGACTCCAGACAGACAGGAATGTGGTTGACTCTTAACTGCCCTCTGGGAAATTATGGATGCACTATAAATACTGGTTCAGCCAGTGAAGCCCACATCCCATAAGTGAATAAAAAAAAAGGACAAAACAGCCTGCTTAATTGGCACTACATTCACAAGTATCCTCTCCCTTCACCACTTACACTCAGTAGCAGCAGTGTGCACCAACTACAATATACCTACAAAGATGCACTGTAGAAATTCCTGAGCTCCTGAGACAGGCCCTTCCAAACCCAAGACCACTTCCATCCAAAAGGACCCCCAAGGACAGCAGATACATGGGAACACCACCACCCAGAAGTTCCTCTCCAAGCCACTCAGTATCCTGATTTAGACATATGTCACTGTTCCTTCACTGGCACTGGGTCAAAATCCTGGAACTCTCTCCATGACAGCACTGTTGGTCAACCTACAATATATGGACTACAGTGGTTCAAGAAGGCATCTCACCGCCATCTTCTCAAGGGCAAGAAAGGATAGGCAATAAATGCTGGCCCACAACCACAAATGTAAGAAAAACAAACGCTGAGAGACCAGTGGCACAGGGAATGTGGGGAGGTTTTGGCAGACTCTACTCTTGAGAAAAGTGTTCAGAGTATCATTACTTTCACACCAATGGAGGGAGAGATAGAGAGAGTGGGTGGAGGATAGTGCCAAGAAAGCAGATGTGGGTTTGTGAGACAGATCAACAGAAGTAGGATCAGGAGTAGACAGTTTGGCCCCTCAAGCCTGCTCCGTCATTTAGTTTGATCACAGCAGATTCAACATCCCTCATGTCCACTTTTCCTGCTCTTTCCCCCGTAAACCTGGATTCCCTGACTGATCAAGAATCCATCTATCTCAGTCTCAAGTACACACTAGGACTCTGTCCCCACAGCTCTCTGTGACAACGCGTTCCAAAGATTCTCAACACTCTGGGAGAAAATATTCATCCTCATCTCAGTCTTAGATTGGCACCCCTTTATTCTGAAATTATGCCCTCCGGTCCCAAACTCTCCCACGAGAGGAAACATCCTCTTAGCTTTTACCTGTCAAATCCATAAAAATCTTATATGTTTAAATAAAATCACTTCTCATTCTTCTAAACTCCAGGTGCCAAATGTCAGTCTTTGTTCATAAAATAATCCCTCCATACTATGGATCATTCTAGTGAACCTTGTCCAAACTGTCTCCAATGAAATGGTATATCCTGACATCCAATCCTCTTCCCACAGTATCTTGCTTCACAAGTGCTAAAAATCTAACACCTGTCCTTTAACCTCTTTTCACCATTCAAGGCTTGAATCAGCAACTTAATGGCACTCCTAATCTAATGTATCATATTCGCCACTCAAGATGTCATCTCCTCAACAATGGGGAGACCAAACACAGAGTGGGCAACTACATTACAAAACGCATTCCTTCAGACTGATAGTATGACCCTTAAAATAACTCTTCTTTCATTCAATCCCCACTGTCTTCCATTCTAATACAGACCTTACTCTTGTCTATGTCCCGCCATCCCCGCTGAAAATGCAGCTTTAACTTTTCCCAGTTCTTAAGGCCAATGATCTGAAATGTTAACTCTACTTCTCTCTCCAAATATGCTTTGAGCTGCTAAATATTTCCATCATGTTATGTTTCTGTTTGCATCATAGAAGGGCTTCAAAATTCAAATACATCTGAAATATTGGACATTGGTAATGGTAGAAAATGCTACAAACAATAGAGATTATCAATTGTGATTAATTGATTTTTTTTAAAAATGGCTATTTACCACACAATATCATTCCCAAAGGAAACACAGTTGCTTCACTGGAATAAATAGTCCTTCAAAATTAACCCCATTTATGTGCATCTATCGGAACCAAGTGGATGGGAATAAAAACCTCTTCTTAGTTTTTGCTAATCTACTCAGTTGTCATGAAAGAAAGAACCTACAATAATAGCACAGTTGAGTATTCTTCTGACATGACACGTGTTCTCCAACGTTCAGGCATCATACCTAGTTTCTATCCAACATATTCAGGCTGATATCAGGAGTTACAGAAAATGGGAAAAAAGGTGTCAAACAAGAATCTGACCACTCAACCACCCACTTGAATTTTATGTCCAACTACCAACACAAAAACCTGATAACATTAATGAATTTCTTCATTAAAACTTCCTTCTCTTTACAAATAAAAATAGTGCTGACTTCAAATCACAAAAGGATAACTGATCTAAGTGATGCTTTCATTAACAGAATGTGACTGAACATTTTTGTTTCACGTTATGTAACTATTTACCATAACTACGTTAGTGCTTAATGAAGCTGGTAAAACAATCAATAAATTAACAGCTTTCCGCCTTTTTCAAGTGAAAGCCTGCTTTCATAATAACAGAAAGTTCATTTTCATTGGTGAGGTTCAATGGAGACCCACCTTTTTATAGAAAAGTCTTAACTAATCCCACGGCGCAGTCACATCCCTGCAGCTACCTACCTTCCTGTTTTAAATGTTTACTCTATTTGCTTTAAAATTAATTATTTTTGCCTCAACCATTTCCGATATCATAACACATTATGTGCAAAGAAATGTCTCCTAACTTACCCCCTTACTTTTTTAAACTGTCGACTCCTGCATGGACCTGCCAATTAGGGTCAAACAGATTTTGCTCATTATAAAGATCTTTCAGAAATGGTAAGAACTTTGATTAAATCTTCTTTTCAAACCATTCAAGTTGCATTCTCTTTTTCTTAAAGAGTGGGAAGACTACTGATTGATTATTTTGTTGTGTACCATACACAATGTACTCTGTATCTTTTGTAACCTTTGCTGTCATTGATGTTTGAACTACAAGTGAACGAAGACTTTAAAATAGTCACTCTTAAAACTACCTGTACTTAAAACTATTGAACCCATCAGGATGACCATAGGTAACAAAAGATTTCATCTTTCCGTTGATGCCAATATTCAAGGTCAACTTCTACATCCAGATGAATTACACAACAAACATACATCAGGAGGTGGAGTAGGCCAGTTGGCCCCTTGAGATTACTCTACCATTCAATAAGATCATGGCTGATCTAATTATTCCACATTCCTGCCTATCCCCGAAAACTCCACTTTTAAAGAATACATCTATATCTGATTTAAGAACGTTCAAAGGTGTTGTTTCAACCGCTTTTGAGGATGTACGTTTCAAAAACTCACTAAGCTACGTAAGAAAAAAACATTTATTCTGGGTTTAAATAGGTGACTCATTATTTTTCAACAGTGATCCCTAGTTCTAGATTCTCCCACAACATGAATGGTCCTTTTCACATACAATATCCTAAAGGATCTTGACAAAGTGTATGTTTTAGCTTCTTGCTCTTCTAAACTCCAGCAGGAACTCTACCCCTGTCTACACATTACTCAAAAGACAATCTTCCCATTCCAGATATTAGGCTGGTAAACATCTCTGAACTTCTTGCAACACATTCACATCCTTTCTTAAATAAGAATGTGAATACTATAAACAGTGTTCCAAATGTATTCTAACCAATGCCCTCTAAACCAAAGTATATGCTCCTTATTTTTGCATGCAATTTCTTTCACAATGAATATGAACATTCCATTAGCTTTCTTAATTATTTGCCATGTCTGCATACTAGCCTCTTGAAAGTCACATTTCTTTTTCTTCCTGCAAAAAGGGATAATTTCACTTTTTCCCACATTCTACTCATTTTCCAAATATTTGACCATTATTAAACCTTTCTATATCCTTCTACCACCGCCTTACATCCTCTTCATGACTTTGTTTCCCACCTATCCTCATATCATCAGCAAACATAGCAACTATACCTTCAGTCCCTTCATCCAAATCATTAATATAAATTGTAAAAAAGTAGAGGTTCTGGCACTGATCCCTGTACCATACCATTTGTTACATCTTGCCACCCAGGAAATGACCCACATACATCTACTCCTTTTTTCCTGTTAACAAGCCAATGTGTCACCCTCTATACCAAGATGTTTTAGCTTTTGGTGTAGCACCTTAACAAATACCTTCAAGAAATCTAAGTACAGCACATTCACCAGTGCACTTTTGTCTGCGACAAATGTGGCTTTCTTAAAAAACTCCAATAAATTGGTTAAAGACAATTTCCCTATCATAAAACCATGTTGACTATCTGCTGATAGTTCTTAAACTTTTCTAAAAGCCCTGCTGTAACATATTTAATTACAGATTCTAACACCTTCCCTATTACAGCTATTAAGCTAATAGTTCTGAAATTTTGTGCCATCTCTCCCTTTTGAATAAAGGGGTTACACTTAATATTTTCCAATCTAATGGAACTTACCCAGAATCGAGAGAAATTTGAAGAATTAAAGTAGGACATCCACTAGCTCACTAGTCTGGTTTTAAAGACCCTAAGATACAGTCAATCAGGACTTAGTCCACAGTTCCAACAATATGCCCAGTAGCACTTCCCTGGTGACTGTAATTTTTTTTTTTATAAAAGAGTACCTCCTCCCTTTACAGATTTACAACTGGTTCTGGATCAGTACTAGGGCTTCAGCATTTTACAATCTCTATTACTCTGAAACTGAAAGTAACGTTTCCAAGCTTGCTGATATAAGTTACATAGGAGGGCAAGCTGTGATGAGGGCACAGAAAAGCTGCAACAAGATATATAGAAAGGTTAAATGAGTAGGCATCAAAGTGACGGATGGCATTTAATTTGTGCTAGTAACAGTGATTCACTCAGGTGTAAAAATAGAAAAGCAGAATTTTTTTAAACTGTGTGAAGTGTGTAAGTGGAAACACTCAGAGAGACTAGGGTATACTTGTAGAAGAAACACAGGAAGTTAGCGTGCAGGTACTGCAAGTAATAAGGGAGGTAAATAGCATGTTGATGTTTAATTGCAAGGAGATGAGATACAAAAATAAGGAACTCTTACTGCAATTGTACAGGGTTTTAGTGAGATCACACCTTGAGTACTGTACAGATAGTTGTCACAATATCTAAGGAAGTACATAATTGCATTGGATACAGGACAATGAATGTTCACAATTCCAGAGATGAGATTTCCCTATATTGAAAGGTTAAGTAAATTGGGCTTAGGTCTCTGGTGTTAGAAGTGGTCAAATTGTATCTAGTCCTTCAGTAACCTAATGATTCAAAGAGATTGCTTCCCTTGTCTGTGAACCTAGAAAATTTAGCACAGCTCAGGAAAGCAGTTCCATCATTTGGAGCTGAGAGGAGGTGAGATTTCTTCACTCAAAAGGTTGTGAATCTTGGGAATTCTCTATCTTAGAGGGCTGTGGGTGCTTCATTGTTGATTAGTTTTAAAACTGAGGTAGACAGATCGCTGATCTCTCAGGGAATCGAGGAATATGGGTTTGGGCATAAAAGTGGAGTTGAGACATGATCCACCATAATCATATTAAATAGCAGAACAGCTTGATGAGCGTATGGTCTAATCCTGGTCCCATTCCTTTTTAAGACAGATGGTTAGTGTTAAGATTTTGCAATAAAATAACCCAAGTTAACAAGCCAAAGACCATTCTAGAAAAGCGGTAACTGATACTAAGATTAGTAAAACTAAATTATGACAGAGGTTAAAATATGTAACACCGACAAGTTATAGACAGCAAACATTTTACTAACTATTAGCTATAGGACCAGGAGTGCACTGGTTGATCAAATAATTCAGTTGATAAAGAGGTCCACATAATCAATGCAAAAACACACACTAAATAACTGAAATGTAATGCGGGGGTATACACATCACTATGAAATCTTATATACAGCATAAATCTCTTTAAAAAATTAGGCAACTTTGCTTTAAATAAAAGTTATTGGCAGAGGCTCTTCTCACTCGCACCCTGAATTGACTACTTGGACATCGTGGAGATCATGACAATGCAGTAACCTTCCAGTATTTAAGGTATCTGTTTGCCGCTTTGAGAGTGCTGGTTAAAACAAAGTTTGTTGTATATTCTTTCGTGCTTTAATGAACACTGGTGTTGTTCAAATTCTCTTATTTCAATAACTGAGATGCCTTTGGCAAGATGCAGCACAGCAGGCTGTTAAATAAGACACAAGCCCATGGTATTAAGGGTAAGACAGTGGCATGGACAGAGGATTGGCTGACATGTAAAAGACAGAAAATAAGGATAAAGGGATCTTTTTCAGGATGTCAGCCAACAGTCAATGTTGGGACCACAACTACTCATGTTTTATATTAGTGATCTGGACAAGACAACAGACAGCATTGTTGCTAAGTTTGCAGATGACACAAGGATAAGTGGAGAGGCAGGCAGTGTTGAGGAAGCAGGGAGACTGCAGAAGGACTTGGGCAGGCTGGGAGAGTGGGCAAAGAAGTGGCAGATGAAATACAATGTGGGAAAGCGTGAGGTTATGCACTTTGGTTGGAAAAAGAGATGTAGACTTTTTTTCTAAATAGGGAAAGGCTTTGGAAATCTAAACCGTAAGAGATTTCAGAGTCTTAAGTATTCTCTTAAGATTAAAATGCAGGTGCAGTTGGCAGTTAGTAAGGCAAATATAATATTAACATTCATTTCAAGAGGGCTAGAATACATCAGCAGGGATGTAGTGAATCAGAACCACTACTGTGCAGAAAGAGGCCAATCAGCCCATTGAGTCTGCACCAACCCTCCAAACAGGATTCTACCCGGACTTACACCCCCATCCCATCTCTGTAACCCCACTAGTGTTTTCTTTTAACCATGGCCAATCCACCTAACCTGCACATCTCTGGACACTACAGGACAATTTAGCATGGCCAATCCTCCTAACCTTCACATCTTTGGACTGTGGGAGGAAACCCAGGCAGACACAGGGAAAATGTGCAAATTCCACACAAACAGGCACCCGCGACTGGAATCAAATCTAGGTCCCTGGTGCTCTGAGGCAGCATTGCTAACCACTGTGCCACCCCAAAACTACCACTGAGACTGTATAAGAGTCTGGTCAGACCGTATTTGGAATATTGTGAGCAGTTTTAGGGCCTGTATCTAAGGATGGATGTGCTGGTGTTAGAGAAGTTCGAGAGGAAATTTACAAGAATAATCCTGGGGATGAAGGGTTTGTCATATGAGGAGTGGTTGAGGACTGTGTCTCTGTGCTCAATGCAATTTAAAAGGATGAGGGGGCATCTCGTGGAAACTTTGAGAATATGGAGAGGCCTGTACAGAATGAATGTGGAGATGATACTTCCACTTGTAGGAGACACTAAGGCCTGAGGGAACAGCCTCAGATTGATGGGACAATATCTTTAACTGAGACGAAGGGGGAAATTCTGTCAGCCAAAAGGGTGGTGAATTTGTGGAAGTCATTGTCCCAGAAGGCTGCAGAGGCCAAGTGAGTAAATGCATTCAAGACAAAGATAGGTAGGTTCTTGATTAGTAAAGCATTATGAGGAGATGGACAGGAGAATGGAGTTGAGAAATGTATCGAGGATCAATGAGTGGAGCAGGCTCAAAGGACAAACTGGCCAAATTCTGCTCTTACATCTTATGGTCTTATGCAACCATCACAATTCAACTCAAGATTCTGGCATTTACCTGTGTCTCCATTCCCTGTTCAAGCAATCGTTTGGCTTGATTCTCTACCTCGAGTCGGGCTCTTGCAATAAAAAGAAGATCATTTTCGATAACTTCAATCCCTGAAAGGTCAACTCCTTGTGAAAGATAATCTGTAAAACAAGCTTCAGTAAACCTCATTTAAATAGAGCAATTATCAATACTTAGCCTTTGTAAAAATCAATCACAAATTAATATAATACAAAGTTGCCCTGTTATTCCACCAACAATGCAAAAAACTTGCTCCAATCATTTTTTTTTCATTCAAATATGGGAAATGGCATTGTTATCACCTATCACTAATTCCTCTAAAGAAGTTGGCAGCAAACTGCATTCTTGAACCCCTGCAGTCCTTGGAGCACTCACATTGCTGTTCAGAAGCAATCACCAGGAATGGGACCCAGCAACAGTCAAGGAACAGTGATACAGTCCAAGTCAGGATAGTGTGTGACTTGGAAGGAAACTTGCAGCTGCTGGCAGTCCCCTGCATCTGCTGCCTTTGGCCATCTAAGTGGTTGAGGTCATGGGCTTGGAAGCTGCTTTCAAAGCAATCTTGGTGAATTACTGCAGTACATCTTCTAGATGGTACACAGTGCTACCACTGTGAAAGTGGTGAAGGGAGTGAATATACAAAATGGCAGAATATACAAAATACCAATCATGGCAAGTGCTTTCTCTTGGGTGGTGTCAATCCTCTTCAATGTCGTTGCAAATTCAAACATTCAGGGAAGCAGACAGTATTCCATTAAACTCCTAAACTGCATCTTGTAATGGGTGCACAGGCAGTGGGGAGACAAGAAGGGAGCTATTCACTGCAGAATTCCCAGCCTCTAAGCTCTTGCAGCCAAAGTATTCATGTTGTTACGACACAGGGATAAGCGGATTAACCAAATCAGTCTCATAATGAGGGACTCGCAACACAGGGACAGTAAAACATTCAAAGACCCTCAATACTGTTCAATTATTCCTAACCATACTTCAGAAATGACAGGTGTGGAACACTAAGTTTATAACTTAATAATAAGTTGTTAATTTTTAATTAAGGATGCAACTTTAGCAGAACACGGATAAACTACAAGACAATCTCATCAACATCTTTGGTCATAAACCTGCATTCTCACATCACAGAAGACAGAGTTCAGGGATAAGTTAATAAAAGAAAATGAAAGAATGATAATTTGCCAGTTTGATAACAGTTTCAATGATTGATTCCAGGTATTCATAAAATTCTTGGATGATGGGTTGTATTACAGACGTGTAGGACTGCATATTTGGCTTCAATTCCAAAGTCACTGGTACAATGCAAACAACTTACACAGACATCTGGAGGCTTGTACTATTTCTTCAAGGCTGGGATTCTTTTCTCAGGACTTCAAACAAGTCAATAATTCCAACTAGTCAAAAACCAAGAAATCTGGAGACTTTGAACACAAAACTGCTCCCTGCCCAAAACGGAGTCTGAACCAGTTCACTCTTTTTTTGCTTTTTTATTCAATATTCTTTGAGGTTGACTGGTCAGCATCTGTCTTCTCTTAACTGACCAATGCAATGTCCAGGTAGCTGCTAGGCCCTGAGGACAGACCCATCTTGATGCCAAAACATCTACATCCTCAGAGCAGTAATTAGCCTGCAATATCTTTCCACACCAGTTTGCAACAACAAAAATCTGGCTTTTGTTCTCTCTCTTTTTTAAAAACAAGCTGCTATTCAAAATTCAATTCTCAACTTCAACTCCGTTCTAAGTCAAAAATGAAAACAATAAAAGAAAAAGGAGTGTTGGCCTCAGTATGGCCGATTCAGTTCCGTTTCTGGTCAATGGCAACCTTCAGGATTTTGATAGTAGGGGATTCAACAATGATAATGCTACTGAACATCAACGTACAATGGCTAGTTTATTCCTCACCGGAAATAGTCTTTGCCTAGTATTTGAGTGGGACATTCATTACTTGGTACTTATTAGCCCATGCCTGGAAGTTGCCTGGTCTGATTGTATATGGACAAGAACTGCTTCAGTATCTGAGAGGTTGTGAGTGGTATTAATCATTGTGCAGTCATCAGTGAACATCCCTGCTCTGAACTTATGATGTAAGGAAGCTCATTGGTAAAGTAGCTGAAGATAGTTGGGTGGCCTAGGGCATTATCCTGAGGAACTTCCCTATCACTAGGCCAGGAGACCAGAGTTCAAATCCCACCTGCTCCAGATGTGTGTAATAACATCTCTGAACTGGTTGATTACAAACTATATACAGTAAATCCTCTGTATCCATGAGTTTACGACTCAACAATTTGCATATCCGTGCCGAAAAGTAAATAGCAACAAAATTCAACGTCCATGGGCAAACTTATGTGTCTGCAACTTTTAACCTATTTTTAACCTGTATTTTTAACAGGCTCCATCACTCATAACTTTCATCGTTCATGGGAGTTCTCAGACATGGAACCCTTGTGCATATGGAGGAATGACAGTATCCTGAGGAACTCCTGCTGTGATTCCCTGACACTGAGATAACTGACCTCCATCAACCACATGCATCATACAGGTATTTCTGCTATAACACGTGTTTCGTTACTGTGAATTGGCTGGAATGCGACTGATGAATAGTGGATGCAGTTTGAATAATGCAAACTTTCTACTGTACAGTGTAGCAATTTTCTATAGCGATTTCCCTATAATACTATTTTCTATGGCGATCTTCTATACTGCAATTTTCCATAGCGTAAGGTGGCACAAGAACGCAACTATCATGTTATAGCAGAACTACCTTGTACTAGGTGTAACTCCAATTAGCTGACAGTTTAGCCCCAATTCCATCAACTCGAGTTTTGCTTAGGCTTCTCGATACCACACTCAAATCAATTGCTCACTTGATGTTATGGATTATCACTGTCACCTTACCTCTGCCTATGCCCTGGGTCAATGATCCCTCCATCAAGGTAAATTCTTTTTCCTGTCTATCCCATCTATGCCCCTTATAATTTTATACATCTCAATCATGTGCCTTCATAATTTTGTAGCACAGTGGTAGTGTCACTATTCTTGGGTCAGAATATCCAGGTTCAAGTCTGGAGCTGTATCATAACACATCCAAGCAAGTTAACTGAAATATCTGCAAGGAGAAGAAGATGAGGAATCACACAAAACAATGGGCATTAATTCATGTGAAGCCGTAAATCAAATGTCTGGTGGAAGTTATTGCAGTTTGCTGATTTGGAAGAATTCCGTTTTCATGGGAGCGCAGATGCAGATCTGTACATTGAAGGTGTAGCAAAGTGTTTCTTGTAAGCTGAGAATTAGTTCACTTTCAGACAAATACTGTATTCTTCCAGAAGTCAATTTTTGAGCAAAGTTGAGACGAGGGGCAGGTTTAGCAGCACCTGGCATACTACACGCTATTCCCTGTTCTGATGTTTCAAAGCAAACTGAGATTAGGGTTCAGGAATATATCATTAAAACTATCAACAGGTCAGTACAGTTTCAAGTTATGTGACAGGGTTCCTGCATGAAACAAACGATGTCTCTGGTCAAAACCAGAGTGTGTTGTCGCAAATAACTGTGGAGCCTAGAGCACCACTTCGACCATAACAAGGTTTGATAAGTCTCACTTGTAGTTATTAGCTCAGATTTGTAGACAGAAGGTCTCTGCCCTTGTTGGCTTACAAGGTCTACTGTGTTCCTGCAATTTTGGGTGTTAAATCCTACAAAGGCTATAGGTTAAGTTTGTCCATTAGAAGTTTCTGGAAATTTCTAGACCTGTGTACAGTTCTGGTTGCCACATCATAGGAAGGATGTGAACTCATCGAAGAGACCACGGACGAGATTTACAACAAAGGTTCCAAGGATGAGAAACTTCAGTTATGAAGATAAATTGAAGAAGTTGGGACTGTTCTCCTTGGAGACAAGGCAAAGAGGAAATATGATACAGGTCTTTAAAATCATGATTAGACTGGGTAGAGCAGGTAGGGATAAATATTCCTGCTTGTAAAAGGAACAAGAATGAGTGGGTACATATTTAAAGGGATTTTCAGAATAAGCAAGGGAGATAGGAGAAAAAAAACTTTTTAAACTGTGAGTGATTAGGGTAATGGAATACCCTGTCTGGACTTGATGGATGCAGGATGAGGCATTCGAGGGGCATTAGACGATGATTGGGGGGAAAAAAATGAGTAAGGGTATGGGGGAATAAAACAGAAGAATCACATAAAGTAACAGCTCATTTGAGGAGCCAGTACAGGCACAATGGGCCTAATGGCATCCTTCTGCACCATAAGTCCTCTCTGATTCTGTGGTCACTTTGTACATTAAACAGCAGCTCTTTAATCAGCAAGAGTCCATTTTAAAAATAGAGACAGTATAGTTTTGTTCGTTGAGAAGAACTCTCTTTTTATGCCTTGTGGGCATGACAACAATCGAAACTGAATTTGGACCATTTTCACTAAGACTTGCTCTCCACGCAGGCAATGATCCATTGTGAAATAAATTAAAGTTACCATTTCGAGAGTAGCCTGTAAATTGTGATATCAGAAGCAAACAGTTTTGATCTGTTTCACTCTTGATTAAATTCTAAATAATTTAATTTTCAATACATCTGAAATATTTATTCATATAATCAATAATTTCAGTCCAAGCATAGTAATGTATCAATTCTATCTTTCTTCTGTGCAGTCTACTAATGTCCCCACTACACATTTCTCAGTTCGGAATTCAATTTTACATCATCACTCATACGTATATGGAGTTTAATAATTTTAAATCTTAACCACCACTTCCTCCAGGACATGTGCTAGTAAATGCAGTAAGGCTGGCAAGAGAAACTAAGGATAGAGGCTGAGCATCTCTCATCTCTTATGGTCCACTTGGTCATCTGCTACCTACCATTTTTTTGCTCATATTCCTGGGGGTAACAACCTTCTCCATCTTCCAGAGATGCCAATGTTTCTTTCACCTCTGCACACAATCATTGTTTTTGCAACATAATCATTCCTGCCCCCATGGATCATTCCTCGTTGCACTTTCCCCCCATCCCATTTCCTTTGCACTGAAATCACTATTCTTCTCCAAGATGTTCAGGTTCTGCAAAAGTCATTAACCTAAAAGATTATTGGTGTTTCTCTTCCTGCAGATACCCCAGCCCTGAGTATTTGCAGAATTTTTAGTTCTTATTTCACATGCATGATGTTACTCCATCCATTTAATTATTTACTAAAAAATTTCATAGGCTTATATTAAATTGAAGCATTAAACAAAATAACATCACTGCAATGCGTTGCATCATCAAGAAATATCGAAGAGGCTGACTTTTTTATTAGGAAAGAGAACAGAGATGCCCTGTTAGAGGTTTTCAAAGTTATGAAGAGATTTGACAGTCTAGACACGAAGATCTTTCCACTTGCAGGGTGACCAGAGCTTGAATCATGGTGACTAAGCGGTGGCTAGAGAAACACAAAGATGAAGCAAATACAAGTATGTGTTGATAGAGTTCAACAAGGGTGGGATATGGATTGTGTGGAGAATAAACACCGGCATGAACCTGGTGAACCGCTTTCGGTGCTATAAATACTGTTTAAAATGACAGCACCTCACTGTTTTGTAATGCCTTTGATTTCCCCTGTGTCAGTCCAGACCACCAAGTGGACCATAAGCTATTTATTGTTAATATCTCCAGAGGTCCATATTACATCCTTTTAACAGCTATTCTATTCTATTAACCATGACCATCTAATTGTTGCAGCGCAGTGTCTAAGATGGTGACATTACTACTTCAGTTCAGGTCAAATGCAAAACAACTCCCATGTATAAACTTATAAAACCTTTCTTAAAATGAAAGATTACTTTATGGAAACACAATTAATGTATCTAAAATGTCATAAAATGTCCTTTAAAAGTAAAAGTAAAACTTTCTTTTTAATGATTATCATGCTTTCCATGTGATATTCAAATGGTTATTTATAATGTTTTGTTTGATTGTTACCAATCATGAACATTTTCATCTCACAAAATCAGATAAAAAAAACTTTTACTCTTGGTTTCGCATGGTAGTGGTCAAGATGAGATAATTATAAGTTTCCAAATCTAGTGTACATAGACCTCCTATCATGAGACGTAACAAATGTGCAAAATATTCTCTGCGTAACTAGGCAACTAGCCTAAATTATTGATGAAATGATCTTCAGCTAAATAATTACCATCTCCCAGACACAATATATAAAATTGTGTTATAAAAATTCAACTAAGAAAAACATGAGCCACACTTGGTCACAATATTTAAACAGCTTAAAAATGCTTTATTTTAGAAGAAAATCAATAAAATTTTAGCTTTAGCTTTATTTTTAAAATACTTTCTATCAATGCTCACTTCTCTTTAGATTCAGTCAATTGGACCCCAAATTTATTTAGGTCTTTTAAACATTTTCTGAGGCATCAAAACAAGTATTTATTGAACTTGGGTGCAGGTTGTCGGGGGGGGTGCAGACGAAGAACAGAACACACCCCTTTGCACAATGAATTGGTCAAATCCATTATGGTTAGCAAATCAAAACAAATGCACACACTGCAATTCTCTGCAGTAAAGAGAAGCAATGAGTCAAGCTGTCATTCGATGAATGCCGCCCACAATTACTTCATACTGCCTTACCACTCCAAAAGGGCTAGAACTGAATGTGATCTCCAGAGACAGAAGGCTGCAGCATGCCACTTTCACTGGATATTTTCAGAAGCTTATTGATTTCTCAGTTTAGAAAAGCAACAACCTACTGACATAGGCTCACAAGCTCATCATAGTTATATACTAGCAATCTCAGCATCAGCAGGTTTTGTTTAAACAATAAGCTTCAGAAACAATTCTTACACTACTCTACATACTGTACATATATTACCAAGAGGATCAACCGTAAATGGCTTGCACACAGAATGCTTTTGGTCTTCAGATAAGGTAAGGTGCCTTTATTTACCATTGTATTTAGTAGCCAGGCATGTACATTATTAAATGCTAATAAACAGACTAGTTTATATTAAATGTTAAATGTTTCTCACAAATAATTCAGTAATGAAATATTTGAAGAAATCTTCTGAATTTTAATTTTTGTTACACAAATAAGTTCTAAGCATCAAATTAAGCAAGGATAACAAAATCTTCATCATAAAATAAATAAAAAGAACACTCCAAAATACAAATACAGTCAAATGCTGCTTTCCAACAATGGAACACTGCAAATGCTTTGCAAGTGTAATGAGCTCTGAAAACAAGTTAAAAGAGCTGCGATTGACTATTGTCAATGCTATTGTCCTTTAAATGACCAGGCATTAAAGCAACACTTTAATTTTGAAACCAGGTTTTACATAGGTCACAAATAATTTCCAGAAAGGAACTTTCTATTTCCTCTACTTCAATTTTACGTAGATATATCAGCTGTATCTTTAAACATATAAAGTATAGAGCTGAGGATTAAATACAAATCTACACTCACTGGATTCACCACATTGTATACTGAACAAAACCAAAGGAAATTAGCAAATCTAATCCAAACTGTTAATGATAAAAATTTATCTGGCATTTCGACAAGTCAATTTTTCACATTTTTTTGTAACATTAAATTTACTGAATTACCCTTAACAATTATTTTACACAAAATATTCAAATTATTTTAAACTCATTTTGTAATGCGTATTACAAAGCGGAGAAACAAAATATTAAATCATACACATTTACGTGATAACTGCTATTCACAAATTTGCTGGCACTCGTACACAATTTTATTACTTTCTCCTTTTCAGATCAGTTTCACAGAGATTTATTCTTCTGCTAACATTGTATTTGGTTTATTTTACAATGTCCCATTTTATTTTTAAATTTCCTCCCTCCCGTCTTACTCTATTGTACCTTCTTCCATTCAGCAACCAGTAATTTAGCAATGTTGAGATATAATAAAGTATTCCTGTCACTCCTCAAACATATTTGTAGACACAAGTGAGTGGTGAGAAGGTTTCCTCTACAGCTAGTTCCCCTTCCTTTCCCAGGGAGCTTGACCAAGACTAATCAAATTTTTTTTGGACTAAGCCAAGCACAAAATTGTGGGAACCAGGATTCAAATTCGCTAATTACAGCAGTTCAAAGAATCTTAAAATACTAGTGTTACAGTTCTATGGTCCACACAATGGGCTGAATGGTTATAGGAATTTCTGTGCCACAATTTTTCTATGGTTCCAAGAATTCTATTATGGGCCCAACACAATGATACTGAATGGAAATCAATTTCTTTCCCTACAAAACATGATACAATCATTGCGATCTGTTAACAATTAACAAAGTCACCTTTTTGAAAGTACGCACATCACTATTTGACCAAGTTTGTTCTTTCTCTTTTTGTAGGAAAAGCAAAAATTAAGGACGTGATACTAAAGAAAACCCCCTAATGACTGCGGCAGAAATTCCAAGACCCCATCACCGATGTTATGCATGTCACTAACTGCAATTTGCAACCTGAATTTCAATTCACAGAATGACAGCCAAAGAGGGTCACATAAATGGTCCAGCTTATCTGAAATAACATGGAACAGTCTAACATCATGAAGCAACCCACAACAATTTGAATGTTTTTATCGTCTAGTTTGACCTTGATAAGACATTAAGAATATGAGATACTTTTATGATCTTCATTGCCGTTTTATTACATTATGGAAAGCTACTTCCTTAAGGAGGTATTAAATAAACCAAAAAAAAATGCAAGAATAGAATCTGCAAACCAGCAATGTAAACAGCTTATTTAAATTTCCTGTAACCTACTCTAGGCTTTGTACTACGGAAAATTAATTATTCAAGCTACTTTCAAATCTCATTAGAGGAAAAAAATTTATATTCAGCAATTAAAGAATTTCAACGAGTGCAACAACTGTTATTACTGGAAATATATGGCTTCTATTTACTAAATAGCATAGTTTGGGACTTATCAGTAACGTTCAACATGACCGAAATTTAAAAGGAAACTACCAAAAGGTGCTGGAATCTGGCAGAAATGGAACGTGTGTACAATATCAATGGTGAAAGCCCAGCTTATATTTCTTCAATGGCTGGAGCACCGATACCTTGGCATTTATTCTAGTAACTGCAAAGAATAGTAGTACAAATTTTTCACAACATGAAATAAGAGTCACAACCTCAAATGGTTGCAATGTAGGGAAATACAAATAGTTAGGATTCGGAGTCTATTCCAATGCCAAATGAAGTATCCTAATTGATTATCAGGCTCTTGAAATCAACTTGAATATGGCAGGTGCTTTAGAAGCTAAAGAAAATTCTAGAGAAAAGGTAAGCCACAAAAGGAACTATTCGCTATTAAAAATATACAGTAAAAACAATTCATTTTGAAATGTATTTCTACATTTGTTAACTTCTGTACTGTTTTCTCTAGGTCTGTGCCCAAGTAATTACGAAAATTTAAAGAAGCATAATCAACATAAACTGTACAATGACATTTTAGCTTGTTCTGGAATTGCCACCTTCCAGATATCTGTTCCCGAGACATACAACACTTAAGGGAAGAACCACGAAAATGTACATTAGTCTACTGAACTCAATCTCATCTGTTCTAAAATAATCATACAGCTCATGAGTTACATGAAGAAAATTATTTTCATACAATATTCTTATAAATTTCATCACAGCAAATATAAATTGCACCAAGATTTAAAATAATCTATTTTTTTCAGAAATCTGGTGGGATCACCAATTCGTACTAAGTTGGATAGTTCAGGTTGCACGTTATGAAACGGATGAGACATTCTTCAAAAGTTTCATGTTAACTCCAAGTCATGTGCATGCCCCAATCTCTACTTCACACAAAGAAATTTGCAAAATCTGATGGTTAACCTATAGTTTTAATTCCGGGCTTGACGTCAATGTGAATTCTTCAATGTGATTGGCTGCTTACTTGATGAAATTGCTTCAGTTTGACACTTGGAGATACCCTCAAATTTAAATTAACATCAGTAAAATGGGAATCCGTGGCACCGAGTTTGCAAAATCTTTGCAGACATGATTTTTCAAAGTCCGTGGGAAGTGCTGTCACCTAGGTGATTGCAAAATCCAAGCCACTGACATAATACATTTTGCCAAGCCATAAACTCTAAGCACAAAGTTTAAGAAGATTTGTCGCTTGGGTTGTGGATTTGCTTGCAGAGCCAGTGGGTTTGGTTGCAAATGTTTTGGTCACCCTGCTAGGTAACATCGTCGGTGCACCTCCAGTGAAGCTGACGATGTTACCTAGCAGGGTAATGAAACCTTTGCAACCAAACTCACTCGCTCAGCGAGCATGTCTACAACCTCAAACTCTAAATACGCCCATTTAATTCTATACCATCTTGTGAATACATATATCATGACCAATGAAAAGAACAGGAAAAGGCTGGCTTAGAGTTCAGGGACTTCACTGAGAAAATGACAATGAGTAGTTGATTGTGCACACTTATTAGTCATGCATAAATGAACCAGGTGCCACGTATAGAATGTTGAGTTTCTGTCTGAAACTATTTTTCATATGAAGCCAAAAAGCATTTTTTTGCTTAGGAGTCTCGATTAACTACTTGATTCGGGCACAATTATATATTAAGTTTTAGCAAAAAATTATGGTGTAATCAAAAAAAGAGCTGATATAGCAAATCATAATATTAATTTCATTTTCACAACCACCCCATAATTGCAGCATTTAATACTTGTAATTAATTCCAATACCCCTGTTATTGTCTAAATATGGCCAGAAGAGGGCAGCAACACAACACTTACAATATTGCAAAATTTGAAATTAATGTTTATTTTTCTAACAGCTATTCAATTAGTTCTTTTAGGTGGAACTAGACAATGATATAGAGTAGGACCTTTGACCAATAATCTTCTTTCCTATCCCAGCAGGGTATGTACTCACTGCTGCGGAGATTAGCTAACTCAGAAGCCATCAGATTTGCATGGCACTAGAAATCTAATCTGGTACATTTGACCGCTTAGGCATCTTGAGAGGTTGCCTAGAGAACCATATTTTATTAAAATATTGGGAAAATACTTTAAGAATTTTCATCTTGTAGATTTATCCATACATAAAATTAAAAAAGGCACATTAAAGAAGAAGTTGCTCAATACAATTGTAATATAACAGCAGTGTACACTCGATAACAAACTACACAATGGTATATCTTTTGCATTTAATAAACCAACTGCAGTTTGAGTTAAAAAATTTCGGTAATGCCAAAGTATGCATCTGTAATCTAAATGGAGGTATGAACTTGGTGCATTGATTTAAAGAATATATTTGCAAGAAAAGTGCACCCCAAAATATCCATTTAATTTTTTTCCTGTTACTAAAATAACTGGGGCTGACTGAATAGTTGAAACAATATCTTACTGAGAATTCTGTTAATCAGTCTATTTGACAGAACACGGCAACTTGTATTTTTACAGCACCTTGAAAATAACACATCACGAAGTGTTTCTGCTGGTGGATGAAGTATTTAGGTCGTACGTTCTACTTGGAGAGATGTTCAGATCTTACAGTAATTTAGTAATAAGCGTAACTGTTACTCTAGTAGCTAATGCATCTGTAAACCAGCTACGAAATGCTTCACCTTAAAATTTACAACTCTTACATTTTTATTACAATTGCAATAGGTAGGCTGAAGTATATTGTATTAAAAAAATGCACTTCATCCAATATTTATTTTTGAAGAAGCAGAAGAACTACTATATGCATAATATGACCTAGAATGTATATCTTTAAAAGCTACAAATACTCATACAAATATAAATTACTGCATTAATATGCTCATGGCAGCTTTCAGGTACAAGACTGACGTTTTAAAAAAGTTAATATGACTTAAAAATGATTTTGGATATTCATTACCATAACATGTTTAAATTATGATTTCCTTCACAATTTCATTAAATTTAAGGCAAAGACTTATTTCTAATGTGCCCTCTTAAACCTGTCAATTTTGTGAAGTGATCAGAAAGTAAATACTATTATTGATCATATCTTCCTAATTTTAAAAAAACAAAATAATTATTTGATTTCTTTTGAAAATCTTATCCTTTCACGAGATATGTTCATAGCTGACTAGGTCAGAATTTGTTGCCCATCACTGATCGTCTTCAATAATTTGATAGTGACTTCCCCTCTTGAACCATTGCAATCCAAGTGGTACAGCATTCACAAGACTGTTAGAGAGATCCAAGATTTTGACCCAGCAACAGTAGAAGAATAGTGATATACTCCCAAGTTATTACAGTGTGCGGCTTAGGCAGGGGCTTGCAGTAAACCAACAAACAAAAATCCAAACCATGAAAAGTATTAGCCCGAGTAATTCTGAATCAAGTTTATATAAAGTTTACATATAATGGTCAAAAAGAAAATAGTGGCAAGATTTTTGTAGAATCATCCTTCATAAAACTTAATATGACACAGTAATCCTTAAATGCTCTTGTTTACATTTTCAGGATTGATCAAAATCCATTATCTACAAAGAATGTGTTTTCACCTAATTTCACAAGTCACCATGCAATCAGAAATCAACTTAACAGTTCAAGATGAGGTACATAATATCAACGGCAATGCATTTCGGACTCTTCCGTACCCAGCAAGTTTTCAGGCATCTCTTACCGGATTGTTCACACTAGAAATTGTATTAGGACTCAGCAGTAACTTGACAGTATTGGTACTTTACTGTATGAAGTCAAACTTGATTAATTCAGTCAGTAATATAATCACTATGAACTTGCACATACTGGATGTTGTTATATGTGTTGGATGCATTCCTCTTACAATAATTGTCACTCTTGTTTCACTAGAAAGCAAAACAGCTTTGATCTGCAATTTTCATGAAGCCTGTATTTCTTTTGCTAGTGTAGCAACTGCAGTAAATGTTTTAGCAATCACACTGGATCGTTATGACATTTCAGTCAAGCCAGCTAATCGGATTTTGACCATGGGAAGAGCAATAACTTTACTAACATTGGTGTGGATTGTGTCCTTTTGTGCTTTTACAATTCCTTTTATTGAAGTCAGTTTTGTTAGTCTACAAAGCAATGAAAGCACCTGGCAAAATAATACACACTTTTGCATTGGTATAAATGTCTACCACAATGAACTGGGAATATATTATCACCTTCTAATTCAGATTCCCATCTTTATTTTCACTGCTGTTGTAATGTTGATAACATATAGCAAAATACTTCAAGCCTTGAACATCAAAATAGGCTCACGATTTTCAACTAGACAGAAAATAGCAAAAGGAAAAAAGACCATGCCACTAACAATACAACACGAAACTACTGCCCAACCAGACAGTAACAGAGGACACAATGTAATACTGGGAGTAAGAACTTCTGTCTCCGTAATAATTGCCCTAAGAAGAGCTGTTAGACGCCATCGTGAGAGGCGGGAACGACAAAAAAGGGTTTTCCGAATGTCCCTTTTAATTATTTCAACTTTTCTTATTTGCTGGACACCTATATCGATTTTTAATATTGTCATACTATATAAAGGTCTAGATGACGTAATGGTAAAATTAAGACTGTGCTTTCTAATTATGGCTTATGGAACAACTGTATTCCATCCTCTACTATATGCATTTGCAAGGCAAAAATTTCAAAAGGTCCTCAAAACCAAAATGAAAAAAAAAGTGGTCTCAATTATTGAGGCTGATGGCAACCACAACAATCCAGTAATCCGCAGCTCCTGGTCAAATCACAACAGAAACAAAAGGTAATTTTCAAGAACATATCAAATTTAGACACAAATGTCAACTGATTGGAAGTAACTGATATGGGTATAAGGCTCATCACCAAATACTGGGGAGAAAAATAAATGACAGCTCGTACAAAATTCATAAATGAGTCAAAAGATAAGTTTCCACTGATGTGAGTAGATTATTGGCTGAAGATTTGCAGCTCGGGTTGTGGATGAGGTTGTAGCCATGCTTGCCAAGCCGGTGGGTTTGGTTACAAACCTTTTGTCACCCTGTTGGTAACATCATCAGTGCACCTCAGGTGAAGCATCGGTGTTCTGTACCGCTTGTTACGTATATGCCTCAGTTTGTCGGGGTGTTTGGTACCACTTCCGGTTCGGTTTCTCAGTGGTTTGTACACAGGGTCTAATTCAATGGTGTTTGTTGATAGAATTCCGGTTAGATTACCGGGCCTCCAGGAATTCCTGGCGTGTCTCTGTTTGGCTTGTGCGTTAATGGATTTGTTGTCCCAGTCGAATTTGTGTCCCTTGTCTGCATGTAGTGAGGCTAGTGAGAATTGGTCATGTCTCTTGGTGGCTAGATGGTGTTCGTGTATCCGTATTGTCAGTTTTCTTCTGGTTTGGCCTATGTAGTTTTCCTCACAGTCCCTGCATGGTATTTTGTATATTACACCGGTTTTGCTGCTTTTGGGTATGGGATCCTTTATGTTCGTCAGTCGTCACTCCAACATACATCAACATCAACATCTAACCAGAACTCCATCAACAAACACCATTGAATTAGACCCTGTACAAACCACAGAGAAACAGAACTAGAAGTGGTACCAAACACCCCAACAAACTGAGGCATATGCACAACAAGCACGACAGAACACCGATGCTTCACCGGAGGCGCACTGACCATGTTATGTAGTAGGTGACAAAATGTTTGTAACCAAACCCACCAGCTTGGTGAGCATGTCTACAATCTTATTGGCCAAAGTGTCAAATTAATATGAGAATCAAGTAACTGTCTGCTGCAGATGCAAAAATGTCACTCATTATTAGAAATGTTGTCATATGACTATCACAGCACTGTTTAGCTTAATTCAATTTTTCAGTTAAGGTAATGATTATCCCTTTCAGCCTAAATTACCCTCTCACCATTGTTAATTAAACCATTTAGTCTGTACTCTCTCATTGTGTAATGTTTTTTGAAATCTTCCTTGAAAAGTGTACTTGTAAATAACGTGGCAGTGATGCAAGCATAATGGTTCAAAGTAAGTGCAAAATGAATAAAAATTAAAAAAGAAGCAACTTAAAATCTAATGCCTGATTGAGGCCTGGACTAGCATCCACATGCAATGGAAAACCCTCTGTTAATTTTGCCACTTCTACACTGTCCTCCATGAGACCGTGACACACTCCTTAGACACTTCCAACATCCGTTTCCTTATGGCACTTTTCTACCTAAGCACAGAAAATTCATTTCACATTCTCCATTTTCACAGCCCATAACTCCAAATATTTCTTCAAAGTGAAGCAACAATTTGCTCTTCTGATTTCATCTTAACGTATTATATTTGTTGTTCACAAAGCGGTCTCCTTTATGCTGGGGAAGCCAAATCTAGTGACTACATTACTGAATACCTGTCAATTCGTGAGTTTTACCTCAAGTTCCCAATCAACCAGTCATTTCTATTCTCTGATCTTGCCCTTATTCAGATCTTTCTATCCTTAACCTGCTGAAAAATTTCAATGGTGACCAACACCAGCTCAGGAAGAGTTGTTCATCTTTCAACTGGGCATGTTTTAGCATTCTGGATTCAACATTGAGCATAACAGTTTTAAACCACAAGCTTTGCTCAATTTGATTCATGCTCATTTGCTGATTAGATCTTTTCTTTCGTCCCTTTCTCAATGGCAATAGACAATTTTTTCGATTCCTCACTGTTCCCCTTACTACTCCCATCTACCTTGGCACAAAATTGCCTTTTATCATTTAATCTCCTGTTTCCCATCCTATCACAGACTTTCCCTTTCGTCTTCACCTCACAGTTGCTCAAAACTGATTACGTTTCACTTTTGATGAATGGTCACAGACCTAAACTATCAACAAAAACAAAACACAAATTGTTGAAAAGCTCAGCAGGTCTGGCTGCATCTGAGAAAAAAATCAAAGTTAACTTCTGAGGAAGGGTCACTCAGCCCAAAACATTAACTCTGATTTCTCCCCACAGATGCAGCCAGACCTGCTGGGCTCTTCCAGCAATTTCTGCTTTTGTTTCTAATTTCCAACATCTGCAGTTCTTTTCAGCTTTTATTTAGTCCTAAACTATCAACTCTCGGTTGCCAAATCTGCTGAGCACTTCAGGTATGTTCTTTTTATTTGCGGCTTATACAGTTAAATTGAGAAAATTAAGATGACCGGAAAATTCTCAGCAATCAAGACTTGATCCTTAATATAGCAAAATTTACATGCAAACTAGAGCTTCAACACCACATTCATATTGGTTACAGTTATGGCTCCAAAACAACAGATAAAAAACATCGGTCTTTGAATTACAAAGTGGATGCTGTATCGCTTTAAGTTTAAGAAACGTACAAAGAGGAAAAAAAACTCATCCATATTGCATTTTCCTCAAACATGCAACCTCAGCTGTCTTACAAACAACGAATAGTATGTTTTGAGATGCAGTTACTGTTGTACTGTAGTCAACATGGCAAACAATTTGCAACACTCTGCAGTCAGCTATAGTGACATAATGGGAATATACTTTAAACTGAGGTAAACAACTGACTTAGTCATACAGTTATCGAGTCATACAGCATGGAAACAGACTGTTCAGTCCAACTCGTCTGTGCCGATCTAACATCCTAATCTGACCTAGTTCCATTTGCCAGCATTTAGCCCATATCCCACAAATAGCAATCTAATAATAACAAGGTAATTTGTTTTGTGATACCAATTAAGGAACAAATATTTGACAGGACACCACACATACTGTTCTACTTCAAAATATAGCACCATGGGATCTTTTATGATTATCTGAGGGAGAGAAAAGGGTCTTGATAAAAAGTTTCATCCAAAAGAAAGCAGTTCCAACAGTACTTCCAGAGTACTGCACTGGACCGTTATCCTTGATTTTTGCGCTCAAGACCTGGGGTGGAACTTGAACCTTCTTACTCGGAGGCAAGAATTCTACAGGCCGAGCAATGAATTGGAAAAAATATAACTGGTTCTATAACTGAATGAACAGGATCATTCTCTAAGAGATCCAAATGTCAATGGTAACAGATTTAAATACAAATTTCAGTCAGCAATAGATACTTAACAGTATTATTTTAGTTACCTTTATATGAATTGTATGAAAGATCATAATTTTCATTTACCTATAGAAGTTCCTATTCTAATCTTGTAACAATAAACAAACTTACACACATTGATTGACACAACCAGTAAATCTAAGGTCAACCTAAATACTTTTCCACAAAGATTAAGAGGACAAAGTTATTCCTAATTTGCAATATTAACTGTTTAACTGTAGAACTGTTCCCAGTAACGAAGGTGCAATTATAACTGGCTGAATTCAATACAGTGAAAGGCAACAAGGGAACAACACTATTTATTACAGCATCTATCGTGTCCTCAGGATGCTCCAAAGTGCTTCACAGCCAATTACTTACTTAATAAATGTTGCAGTCAATTGTCAACATATAAAAAGAGAGATCAACACCCAGTGAATGTGTTTTGTCAGTGTTTTTGAGACAAGTGTGTTGGCTCGGACATCGGCAGAAATCCCAATGCTTCGTTGGGAATCTTTTACATCTCTGGAACAAGTCGATCCTTTAATGCTATAGTGGAGTCAGTTTAGATTACATGTCTAGAGTTGTAACAAAGTCTTCCGAATCCATGACCAGACTCCTATAACTGAGCCAAATCCAACTAGTACATACAAACATTCTATTACAGTACTTGTCCCTTTCAAACATGTTCAAAATTTAAAATACACCTTTCATCAGATAAAACATGCAAACTTTGAGAGTCAAGGATTATAAATAACTTATTCTACAGTCGTTCCTTTCACAAGCCATATTTGGCAAACCACTACAGGACCATTTCAAGAGCAAGCAATGTATCAAACAGGTCTCAGTTTGGATTTATATGCTCCTGGTTCAGATTCTTTGGGATAAACACCAATACAAGCAGTTAACTGCATAATCTAGACTGTAGAAATATACCAGTATTGAAGAATTCATCTTTAAAATTAGGCATTAAAGTAACATAACATATTCAGCAAGGTTAATATTAAAGATACCATGGGTCAGAGAAAAGCTAGTGATTCTTTGTACAACCTGACTGACATTGCTCCCTCAATTAATGTTACAAAGAAACAAGGCTAACAGCAGATCAGATTTCTTTTGATGGATATTGACTGTTACACTTACTTTCTTAAAAGTTCTTAATACCTAAAGTTATGATAACATTCAATTTATATCAATAATTGAATGTCAAGAGGATGTATAACTGCTATTTTACAAGTATTGCCACTATATCTTTCAATATTTCCATAATGTTAATAACACTGAGATGCTATCTTAGATTTAACTTCAGATTACTGTAATGTAGGAAGTAAATGGAAAACATGCTAGATACGGATATTTTGTAGTTCAACGAGATTTCAGATATGTATCAACTAAGCAAGTTGGAGAATTCAATCTAGAAATAATTAGCAAGTATGCTGACCTACTGCTTCGCCACCTGATCAGTAGAACTGATCAAATGTTTAGAGTCAAAATATGCAATTACATCTATTTGCTGGTCTATAGTTGATATTTGTTTATATCAAAAGGCGTCAGGAGGAGACACGAGGGAGCCAATACAATAATCAGACTGGAACGAAAAGTAAATTAAAGCAACACTCTGCAGTCAGTAATAGTGACATAATGGGAATATACTTAAAACTGAGGTAAACAACTGACTTAGTCATACAGTTATCGAGTCATACAGCATGGAAACAGACCATTCAGTCCAACTCGTCTGTGCCGATCTAACATCCTAATCTGACCTAGTTCCATTTGCCAGCACTTAGCCCGTGTCCCTCTAAAACCCTCCTATTCATTTATCCATCCAGATTCCTTTTAAATGTTATAATTGTACCTGCCTCCATCACTTCCTTTGGCAGTTCGGTCTATATATGCACCACCTGCTGCGTGCAAAAGTTGCCCGTCTGGTCCCTTTTAAATCTTTCTCCTCTCGCCATAAATCTATGTCCTCCAGTTTTGGACTCCCCCACTGTGGAAAAAGACCTTCGCTATTCACCCTACCTATGCCCTTCATAATTTTATAAACTTCTGTAAGATCACCCCTGAGCCTCCGATGCTCCAGGGAAAAAAGCCCCAGCTTATTCAGTCTCTCCCTATAACTCAAACCTTCCAGTCCTGACTTAATCCTATGTTTTTTGTTGAATCTAGAGGACTGAGGTACAAAGTTTGTAAGTCTTAGATAAAGGTCAGAGATTCAAAAACCTCTTTTTCCACAGGATAGTAGATACTTTTTGACGTTTGTTGCAGTATTTAATTCAAGTTAAATTAATATTTTAAGACAGAGTTTGATCAATACCTGTAGAGAAAGGCAACTAAATAAATAAGGCAGAGATGTCAACAACAATGCGTGTTTTCCCCTCGCTTCCCTCCCCATCGTTCTCCCAGACTCCCAGAAGATCTAACATGGAATAGATAAAGGGATAAGGAAGAACTGGAATAATTCAAGAATGAGCTTAATTTGGAGAAAAGGTTTTTATGTTGCAAACTGAAGTTCATTGCATTCTTAAACTGATGAATTTATAATCATTGCATTATTTGTTTTGTTATTTTTAAACTTTTTTTATGATTTCACTATTCTCGTTATTCCATATAATTCTTTCCCTCTTTGCATTGAGTCAAAGTTAATTTTCTTTACTTCCTACAATTTAGAAGATCTTTAATTTAGAAGACTTTGAAATAATTAGAGAATAAAGTTTATGGCAGGATTTGCAGTCAGTATATGGAGAGATTGCTAATTGCATCCTAAATGTTGGGATTGGGATTTCGTTTTGGATATGCCTTTTCTGCTTAGTGGATGAAACATGTTGTGCTTTTTTGTCATAGCAGTAACAGGTCTATTACCTCTGTTCAGCATAGATGGTACTTCAGTCTCTATTAAGTGGTACTTTGTCTGTAAAGGAGAGGAAATGATTTAATATCTGGAGGTGGAAAGGGTTTAACTCTGTTCAAGGTAAGGGCTGAGGGACCAAATCATTAAATGATGTATTGATTAATGTCTTTCAAGTCCTTTCCTTGATTTTCTTATTTGAAAACTTGACCTGGGTCAATATGCTACCTGAGCTGCAAGTTTTCTTTGTTGTTCAGTGGCGGCAGTGCGAGGGGATCACTATTTCTGCAATGGAAAAAGTAGCATATAGCCACAATATTTGCTCAATAGGTAGAAGACTGTCATTATAAATGGAGCTGGTATATCAACAATCTAATTTCGTGATTTTCCTGATCAACAGTGCTTTGATTTCACTGCATCAAGTGATGGAATTTGCATAATTAGGATTAAATCTAGAACCACTCAATTTTATCAAGCGAGGCCCACACATAATGGATGCCAGAGTCAACCCAAGGGGCTGCAATGTGCTAAAAACAAAAAGGTATCCGAGACATGCCATTATTTCTACCTGATGCGCCAATCAACAACACCAGTTGACAGCAATATTATCACTGAATTTAGAAGGTGATAAAAATTAAATTCACAGATGTTTCTGGTAGCAGACAGGGAAAAGGCTAAAGTTAACAATCCAGGAGCCAAAGGAATGGTGGGGATTGCCAGTACCATCCACCTCTTTGTCTCACGTCTCAGGCAGGATGAAGAACTTATCGAGATGACAGAACTCAAATTTCAAACAACAAATAGGTTGGGTCCAATTGCATTTCTATTTATAAAGTAAAGTAAAGTAGTTTTTTTTAAAAAAAGAGTCTTCTTTTCACATATTTTCTCTGCCTTTATTAAAAAAAACCTTTGTAATTACTGAATGGATAGCTGTTTAATGCTAGTCCAAACTGTACCTGACCTTGTCCATCTTATATGTCTGGGTGATGCACAGGTTAGAGGAAGCATGTACTAACATGTATATTTTGTCACAGTGATTGGAAGACAACTAGAGGCCACATAAGGAACATTGCTAAAAGAGAAAAATAATCAATTAGGATTGCAATCTAACACAATACAGATTTAATAAGTTATAAAATTAATTTGGATAAATATTCTTGAAAGGGAAAACTTCAGCAGGGCTCTGGAAGAAAAGTAGATGAATGAAATTAATTGGACAGCTGTTTCAAAGGGCTTAGCCTTACGTGATGAGTCAAATGACCTTACAGCATGCTGCAATCTATGGTTTCTGTCAATATTGTTAGAAATACAGTTCTGCACCCCCACCTTGATCTTGTTACTCAGAAATTACAATTACCTAAGATTTAATAGTAATCAGGAAAATGTACAAATATTTCCATGCTTTATGCAGAAGATACATTAGATTCCTTTCTTCTGTGGAAACCCTGAGTTCATGCCATCACCATCTCAAGTTCGATTCTGACCCCTAGTCAATCTCGTTTCCAAACCCCTTCACAAGCTTGAACTCACAAAGTCTTCACTTTCTTCCTATCAGTGATCATCTCCAAACCCTCACAAATGGCCTTTAATTTTTTTGGTCTACTTTCAAACTCCTGCAAATTTAACCTACTACTTGCACACCAAGCCTCTAACTCTTAAATTTCTTCACCCTAGCATGGACATTTAACTTTTTAATCTCTGCAGTCTAGTCTTAGTGACTTAGTTCTCTCTCAGCATTCAAAAAACATGGAGCCAGACAGCAATATCACCGCCACAAGGTGATTCCAGGAAAAGTGATTGAAAGAACAGCCAAACAGAAAAAAGTTGGTACCGTGCATGGAACTAACAACCTTTGACAGGAACTGCACTTCCATTCACAGGCCAGTTCTCCCCACAGTTGCTGCTGTTGGCTCATGTAAGAGGGCATATCTGCCAGGCAAGATCAGGGCTGTAAGCGTCTGTATTCACCAAAGGTTGGAAGAATCAGAGAGAAGAATGAAATGTATAAAATTCGAACAAAGCTGGACAGACTAGATGAAGGACAGATGTTTCCTTTAGTTGGGAATAACACTATTTATGACTAAAATGAGGAAATCTCTCTTCACTCAAACAGTAGTGAACTTGTCGAATTCTCTATCATAGAAGGCTGCAGATGCCAAGTTACTTAATACATTCAATGAAGAAATAGTCCTTTTAGATTTAAAAGGCATCTAAATGTATGGGAAGACTGTGGGAAACTGGCGTCAAGATGAGAGTATCAGTCCGATCGTGTTGAATGGCAGAGCAGGCTCAAAGGGCCAAATGGCGGACTCCTGCTTCTAGTCTCTATGTAACAATGGATAACATAGCTGACCGGGAACCAGTAAAACTTGACGTCACAGATGATGCTTGTAATTTAGTGTGTTTTTAATGATGTATGCGGCAGTTATTGGGTGGGGGGGGGGGGGGGCAGGAAAAAAAAACTATTGTTGCTAACTTATAGCCGTTGGCTTGTGCCAATTTAAATACAATGGAGTCCTGGAAATTTAATCTTGAAAATAAATCTTCCTGTGGGCTGTGCCTTATGTGGAACCAGAGGTTCATTATCTTTCATTTTTTCCTATTTTTATATTAAATCAACTACTAGTCATATTTTGAACAAGTGAAATTTGGAGGTGATAACGGCCATTCCACTGCAGTTTTTTTCAAATATTTTAAACTATTATGTTAGGACATATAGCTTAGATTTCAACCTATAAAAAGGCAGTTGCTTCAGCCCATAATCTTTAAATCAGATCTCCTGCTTTCTGAGCATGTTTTTCTTGATTTTTAAAATAATATCATTGTATTCTCAAATATCTACTATCCTGGAAAGGCCTAGTTTTCACTAAACAAGTATCCACACAGACTGAGATAGCAAGAACTGCAGATGTTGGAGTCAGAGATAACACAGTGTGGAGCTGGAGGAACACAGCAGGCCAGGCAGCACGAGAAGAGCAGGAAAGCCGACGTTTCAGGTGGGGACCCTTCTGCAGAAATGGGGATGGGGAGGGGAGCTCAGAAATAAACAAAGAGAGAAGTGGTGGGGCTGGGGAAGAAAGGTTGGATGGTGATAGGTGAGTGCAGGTAGGCAGTGGTGAGGATTGGTCAGTGAGGTGGGAGTGGCGGATGGGTGGGAAGAGAAGAGGGACAGGTTGTGGCAGGTCAAGGAGGCGGGGATGGGGAGATTTTGAAACTGGTAAAATCCTCATTTAGGCCACTGGGCTGTAGGCTCCCGAGGTGGAATACAGATCACAGAACAGAATCACAGAATCCCTACAATGTGTAAACAGGCCCTTTGGCCCAACAAGTCCACACCGACCCTTGGAGCATCCCACACAAACCCATTCCCCTACAACCCATCCCTGAACTCTACAGGCAATTTAGCATGGCCAATCCACCTAGACGGAACATCTTTGGACTGTGGGAGGAAACCGGAGTACACGGAGGAAACCCACGCAGACACGGGGAGACTGTGTGAAGTTTGCACAGTCGCCCGAGGGTGGAACTGAACCCGGGTCCCTGGCACTGTGAGGCAGCAGTGCTAACCACTGAGCCACTGTGCCACCCTAATAGGTGGTGGTGGGGAGGGAAATATATCTACACAGACTGTTGCGTTTAATGAAATTGAGTTGATGACACTGCTGCAATTCCAATAGTCTCCATTTTGAAATAGATCACATAACAATGTTAAAAGCACTTAGTAGAAGCAGTGACTAACTTTTTAGACAGCTGAAAGGTTTATTTACTTACCCAACTCATTGAGACTCTGAGCAGCTTTAGTGATTTCCCTGCTTCCTCCCTGTAGCTGACCTTGGAGCCGTTTACTTAGGTACAAGATACGGATTATTCTTCGAAGCAAATCACAGGCTGCCTGAATGAGATTCAAAGAATACTGATTTGCTGAATGTTTTGGAGGCAGTGACCTTGTGAACTAGTTTTCTGAAGTTTATAAAAGTTCAACCTGCATTGCTTATTTTTGTCTTAAAAGATGTGAGATTATGATGTTCTTTTTCTTAAATGCAAACTCGGACAGATTTAAACCTCATCATGTCACCTACTTCTACAGTTCACATGTGAATACCACAATAATAGACCATTTGCTCAATACCATCAAGAATTCCAATGCTCTTTTCCTAACTAGAACATAAATGGTTAAGATCCGTTGTTTCCAAAATGTTAAATTTCTTCTTTAACAGATCAGAGTAAGGCCATTTGATTATAGATAAGTTGATTCTTCCCAAAGTAAGAAAATATTATCATAAATCCCACATACTTTTCTTCCCACCTCTGCCTCAATTACTTTCATTGTTTTTCTTATTCATATACCGTTAGTCTGATTATCACTTGTATACCAAGCATTGACTTGATACAATACTTTTCAGTAAGTTAGAATTGTCTCTCTTGGGTTTTCATTATATTTTTGTGCAATCAAGCAAGTATGACGCAATGCTGACTTCCAATTTCTCAATAATTGTAAAATTGAATAATTTTAAAATTGTAAAAAACCCCATTAAAATGAAACAGTTGAGCCGTATTCAAAAATGGTAATGGACCTGTTTGGAGTTTTGAAGGATGAAGGGTGATTTTACTGAAAAGACCTTATTGATCTTGAGTGAATCTGACAGGGCAGCTTTTGAGAAGATTTTTCGAATCGTGGGGAATCTCAGACTAAGTGACATAGTTACAGAATAAGGGGATATTCATTTAAAACCAAGATGCAAAGGAATTTTCTTCTCCCTGAGGGGTAATGATTGTCTGGAATTCTCTACGCTGAAGAGTTGTGGAGGATAAAACACAAGTATTTAAAAAGAAGAGGTACACAGATTTTTGAAAGAATAGTGAGCTGAGGGCTTTGATGAGCTTATACAAAACAGCAGTTAATGCCTGGGGCAGATCTTCTCAAATAGCACAGCCATTAGCCTACTTGTCTTGCTTTGTCTCACATTCTCCTTAGCAATTGGAATGAGTGTGCAGAACTGCAGAACTCCAGAACTCCACAGAACAGAGGTACATGGATAACTTGGTACATTAGTTAGTTGTAGATACAGCAAGTAATTTGGAATGGAATGTTTATTGCACAGGAAATCAAGTACAAACTTAGGTCAGGGTTTACACAACTGCTGTAGGGTTTCATGAAGACCACATCCACAGTAGTGTGTCAAGTTGTGGTTTCCGTACTTCAGAAAGGATTTAATTGCAAATGAAACAGTTCAGAGAAGGTTCAATCAACTTATTCCTGAGTTGAAGGGGTTACCTTACAAGGAAAGATTGAGGAGGTTGATCAATACTCATTGGAGTTTAGAAAAACAAGAGGTTATTTTATTGAAACATGCAAGTTTCAGAGGGGATTTGACAAGGTGGATGCTGAAAGATGCTTCTACTTGTGGGAAAGTCGAGAACTCGAGCACACAATTTAAAAAAAAAAAGAGGGCTCCTATTTAAGACCAGGAGCAGGATGAATCTTTACTCCCAGTGAAATATGACTCTGTGGAATTGTCTTTTGCAAAGGGCAGCAGAGGCAGAGGTAGATAGGTTTTTGATTGACAAGAAAGGCAAGGATTATCGGGTGCTGACAAGTAAGAGACACGAGGCCACAATCAGATCAGCCATGAGCTTAAGGCTTGTGGGACCAAATGGTGAACTCCTGCTCATAATTCTCATGCTCTTGCATGTGTAGTGTTCAGGTGGGCATCAACAGTTCCATCACACTTTTAAGAGTTAACAAGGTGTGGAGCTGGATGAACACAGCAGGCCAAGCAGCATCATAGGAGCAGGAAAGCTTGACGTTTCGGGCCTAGACCCTTCATCAGAAATGGGGGAGGGGAAGAGGGTTCTGAAATAAATAGGGAGAGAGGGGGAGGCGGATAGAAGATGGATAGAGGAGATGATTGGTGGAGAGGAGACAGACAAGTCGGACAGGCGAGGATGGAGCCAGTGAAGGTGAGTGTAGGTGGGGTACCGACTTCCCCACCAACCATATCAGCAAACATCCGTCAATCATCATCACATAAAAACAATTGAGTAATTAATTTCATTAGTGCTTATGGAATCTAGCTGTTCACAAATGGGCAGCCACGGTTGCCTGATTAAGTTTTTCACTTTAAAAAGTTATGAGAAGTTTCTCAGAACCAATGATCATAAAACCATATCGCTCTCAAAGAGGCGACGGATCCCATGTGCCTGAATCAGCTCCTTGAAACAATTATCCAATTAGTCTGACTCTCCCGCTCTTTTCCCATTGTCTTTTAAAATAATATATTTATGGGCTATGAGCGTAACAGACTAGGCCAGGATGTATTGCTCATCCCTAATTGCCCAGACAGCAGTTCAGTGTCATCCATATCGCTGTGGGTCTAGAGTCACATTTAGACCAGATGAACGGCAGATTTCCTTTCCTAAAGGAAACAGTGAACCAGATGTGTTTTTAGCAAATGACACTGCCATGGTTGCCATCAGACCATCTTTTCACAGATTCTTTTATTACTGAATTCAATTTCACCAACTGCTGTGGGGGGATTCGAACTCATGTGCCAAGAGTACTAGCCTGATTTTCCATCTTCAAAGTCCAGTTACGTCAACATTATGCCACAGTCTTCCTAAAATGATCCTGATCCTGATCCTACAGAAATGTACTACATAAACAGTAATTTATTTTTGTTTTAAGTTTAAAGCAGCTTCCCATCTATATATGGAGATTGTACATTTGATCACACGCTAAAAGGTATACACATACAGGCAGTCCCTGGATTATGAACAGGCTCTGTTGAGTCTATTCACAAGTCATTTTGTATGCAAGTTGGAACACAATGCAGGGCAATATAAAATAGCTGTTCTTAAGTACAGGGACATGTATATATGTCAGATATTTAAAATTATTATTCATTCATTCCTGTACAGGATGACGTAATATAGGTACGAGTGTTTGTAAGTTGGCTGTTCGTAAATTTTAACCCCATACACTAAACATTGTTCCTTTACTCAAGTGCGATTGCCTAGAACTTGCAGCAGACTCTCAAAGAATAACTACAGAATACCATTCTTGATACTATACTGTGTAGAGTTATTTTGTATTCTTCCAGCTATTCTGAAGATGGACTTTGTGTGTGCAATCAAAGAGGTGACCATGCACATCAAAGACCACTGATATACAGTGGTAGTCGTGCATACTATCTACAAGATGCACTAAAGCGACTCACCAAGGCATTATTTACAACACCTTTTAAACCCACGACCTCGAATGTCCACAAAGATAAAAGCCGCAGATGCATGGGAATGCCACCACCTCCTCAAAGTTTTTTCCAAGCCACACTCTACTGACTTGGAACAATATCACCATTCCTTTGTTGTCATTGGGTCAAAATTCTGGACTTTCCCAAATACTTTCCCAGCAGCTTTTTGGGTATGCCTGCAACAGATGAGCGACAGCAGTTCAAGAAGATGGCTCACTGTCACCCCTGAAAGAAGATTAGGGATGGAGAACAAATTCTGGTCTCGCCAACAATCTCCACATCCCATCAAATATTTTTTAATGGGTACCAAAAAAAGCTTGCATAAATTAGTGTATCTTAAGATAATTCTCTGTACTATTGTACAACAGAAACTTTGAAAAAGTGCAGCGTCATTCAAAATGAGCAGACTGGATTTTGCTCTCAGAACAAATATACAAGAAAGTGACTTTGACATTATAAAACATTGCAAATTGGCTTTCACCAGTTTTCATAATGATTTTGACAATGTTCCATATCTTCATGAGCAAAATTTGCAACATGTATGCTTTAAATATATACTTTGCTAGGTGGGTGTCCCAAACTACGGATTGCAAGGCGAGATGTTGGGGTTGCAAATTCTGAGGCAGCAATGGTGGATGTGAAGCTTGGACTGAATTTTGTAAGGCACTCTCTGTTCTTCATTTTTCTCCCCACACCCCTCACCCCTGTCAACTCTCTTTTGGTGGGTATAGCTTAATCATCTATTCTGTGAGGTCTGACTGTTATTATAACCTCAGCAGCCTGTAAAAAAGAACCTTCATTTCCCTCTCTCTGGTTTCTCCAAATAGTTGTTGAATGGTATCACATAGACAACCACAGTGTCAGTTCTAAACATTTCTATCATTTGTAGCATTTCTTCTCAGATAATATTGTGCAGTTGGAGGACTCATCTACAATCTAGTGCACTCTTTATTTTGATGTCATAAATGATGGTAAAGCCAAAATATACAGTTCCAAATTAATGAAAAATGTACCAAAATTATCAAAAGTTAATGATATCCTCTGTGATCTCCATATCACTTATAAAATTTCTGAATAAAATTTCTAAACAAGAAAACTGTACCTTTGTAGGAATATTGAATACACTTGCAGTTTAAGGCACAATTGAATAAACTTCTGACAAAAATATTTTAACATATTTGTCACATTCAGGGCTGTCTTTTTAAAGTAGTAGGCTGTTAACTTCAGTTGTCAGCATTTTTGCAATTTTTTTCAAATTTAATAAAGTTCAATTTTTACAAGTTTCTAGGGCATGTATGCACATATTACTGAAAAAAAAAGCCAAAAGGGAACAGAAGAAGGTTCTGAATCAGTGCCATCATGAAATGTTTTGATGTTGATTAAATTGCCTTCATTACCCCTTTCCTTTCTGTGTTATGTTATCTTGGGTTGGGCCATCTGTTCAGATTCTTTGGACTGAAAAGAAATGCCCACATCCAGCATACACGTCATTGCTGGCAATGAGATCCAAACAATAATTTTTGTAGGGGTATGTGGGTTGCTCCACCTTGCATTACAAATAATTTCCATTGGGATTATTGTAAATCTGCCAAAATATTTCTCACCAAAATTATTATAGAAAATGCACCATCAATTTGGCCCATTGGTTGTTTAGCAGTAACGTTAGAATAAAAACTTTTCCAGGACAGTAGGATTAATTACATACTGAAAAGCTAATGCCTTCTTCCACTTCTCAGAACCAGGATAGACAAGCCCACCAGGTTCCACATTCAACAGATCAGCCTCCATCATTTAAACAAAAGACATATTCCTCTTCCCTCAATTTTCAGCACTCCAAAGAAACATTCCGTGGCACCGTGGCACAGTCCTTAACAGCCCCAATAAAATCTTCCAGTTTAAATTGCAACTTGCATGTATTTCTTTTAACTTAGCATACGACATTCGCTGCTCTTGAGCACTGTCTGCTCAACACTGGCAAGACCAACGTAAATTTAGTAAAGAGAAAACAGGGAATCATAGACCATTAAGCCTGGCATCAGCCTGGGGAATAATACGTGAGTCCAATATAAAAGATTTAATAGCAAACACTTGGGATTTGGCTTTTAAATGGTATCTCTTTATTGTCCTCCATACGACGCCACCTTCAAACTCATCTTCTGATTTTTTTTATGTTATTTGACCAATTAAAATTTGGCGCCTTTGGTTCCACAACAGGAACTCTTTTGTCATTTAATATTTCCGGACTTCCATTCTATCAAAGACTTTCCATTTAGTTATTTTTCCACATCCCTCTATTGTTTCCCTTATTCTTTCATTGGATGAGGCCAGCATCAGTTAGAGCAGGATGTTTTTCCCCTTCCTTCCTTATTTAGATTTTTCTTTGTTCTTGCATGGGTGATGGATAGTGCTGGCAAGGTCAGCATTTGTTCTCCATGTCTAAATGCCCTTGTACTAGTGACTTATTAGGGTTTTCATAGTGCTGCCAAGAGTCACAGAATTGTTATGGTGCAGAAGGTCATTCAGACCATCATGCCTGCCACTGTAAGTCAGCACTGATTTAGGTTATTAGTGGTATTTCTTCAGTGTCTCCTTTGAGTAGCCAAGTGCTTTAAATTAGGAGATGTTATTACAGCAGCAGCATTGTTAGAAAATTCATATTTCTAATATTTAACATTCAAATTAATGAATTGAATAGAATAGAGATGGCTAGACGATACTTCACACCTGCAGCATGCAAGAGCTGATAGATACATGTACAATCTTCAGTGACCACATTAGCAATGCATTGCTTATCCAAGGAATTTCAGCTTGGAACTAATGAGCTAGGGTCTGTGCTGCAGACACCGCGACACATCATGAAGCTTGGAAGCTCTCTTCCTCCAACAGACAGTGACACCCTTTAGACTGACAATATCAAATTTGGTCTGTGATCAGGGACAAGGGTATGACTACAAATGAAGCAGACTCTGAGATCAAGAATTAGCTTTGAGTAACCTCAAGCAGTACCCTCATCCCATAGATAAAATGTTCTTTCTCCCAGTGGAGACAACGGCACAGATTGCAGGGAGGATGGGCGAACTGATTAAAGCACCATGGTGCATGGGATGACATTAAAGTGGGGGAGTAAACAGGAATGTAGAAATAACAGAGGAGTGCACAGTTAGGGGAATAGATACTGTTCCCTTCAGCAAATATAGAACGTACTGAAGACTGTGTTGCCTACCTATTGGGTCATCTCCTCTGGCTAGAAGGTTACTTGGAGTGGGGAGGGAGGATCAGGTTATTGTGCTCCACACTGGTACCAATGACTAGGAACAAGGTTTCCACTGAGGGATTACGAGCAAGTTGAGGTTCAATTTAATGGCAGAGTCACAAAAGTAATGATTTCAAGATTACTACCCCGAAGTACATGCAAATTGGCATGGAGTAGACAGGTAAACCTGTGGTTCAAAGACTGGTCTGGAAGAAATGGGTTCCAAATCATGGAGCAATGGCACCAGCTCTGGGTAAAAAGGGAGCTGGTCCATTGGGAAGATCTTCACTTGAACCATGCTGGGTCCAGGATTCTGGCAAAAGTATAACAACGGTGGGTAGGTAGGGATTTAAACAAATTCATAGGGTTAGGGGCTTCAACTTAAAGGAAGTTTAACAAATCAGAAAGAAACAGACAGCAAAGATGCAGGATAACGACGGAACCATAATCAAAGTATCACAGGAAGGGGGAAAAATAGACACGAAAGTGTGCAGCAGAAATTACAACCCGACTCAGTGAATGTGGTAAAAGTCAAAGGCTCTTTATCTGAATGCACAGATGGATGAGTCGAGGGCACAAACGGAAATAAATAAATGACTTGATGGTTATTACAGAGACATAGGTGTAAGGAGACCAGGGTTAGAAACTTCATATCCAACGGTATTTGATGCTCCAGAAGAATAGGCAAAAGGGAAAAGTTGATAGGGAAGCTTTATTAATAAAAGAATTAATCAGTGTGTGGGGAGTAGTATCCCAAGTAGAACAGATTGTGATGTGAAATCAGCTGGGGTGGAAAGAAGTTGTGATTGGAAGTCATCTCTAAGTCCCTAGAAAAATAAGCCAAAGTATAAACTGCGAAATAATTGAGACGCATAATAAAGGCACTACAACTGTGGTGGGTAATTTTAATCTGCATATTGACAGGACAGATCAGATCAAGAAGGGTAACATGGGAGATAAATTTGAGTGCATCTGAGATTTAAGGGAAATATATTGCATGAACTAGTCAGGTACAGGCAATTTTAGATTTAGTAACGTGATAGAAAGTGGATTTGTACAGTACAATAAGAATTCTTGTAATTAAGCGTCTTCTAACTTGAAGCAATCACAACTGGTAAAATTTCAAGTTCAGTTTGAGGAATAACAAATTGGGGTCCTCAATTTAAATAAGGGCAAATACATAATCATATAACTCCTTCTTTATGTCTAAGGGGAAGGTCAGTGGATAAGCAGTAGTAGACATTTACCAATATATTTCATAACAATCAGCAAACATTCATTTCAGTCGAAAAGGAAGACACACTGAGAAGGTTGAAACACCTGCGGTTAACAAAGATGGCCGAGGAGAGTTTTAAAAAAAAAAAAATTAAAGCATACAAAACAGGAAAAATTAGTGGTAGGCCTCAGGATTTGGAATTTGTTTCAGGAACCAGTAAAAGATGACTACAAAAGTTAGTACTGAGAGAGAGAAAAGGTACTGCAGATGCTGGAGAATCCGAGATAACAAGGTGTGGGGCTGGATGAACACAGCAGGCCAAGCAGCATCATAGGAGCAGGAAAGCTTGACGTTTCGGGCCTAGACCCTTCATCAGAAATGGGGGAGGGGAAGAGGGTTCTGAAATAAATAGGGAGAGAGGGGGAGGTGGATAGAAGATGGAGGGTCTCGGCCCGAAACGTCAAGCTTTCCTGCTCCTGTGATGCTGCTTGGCCTGCTGTGTTCGTCCAGCCCCACACCTTGTTATCTTAGTACTGAGAGAAAATGGTTTATGAAGGTAAATTGGCAAGAAATATGAAACAAACAGCAAAAGCTTCTACTGGTACACGGAAAGAAATACAGCAGCTAAACTGTATGAGATACTTGAAAGATGCCACTGCTCCTATGATGCTGCTTGACCTGCTGTGTTCATCCAGCCCCATGCTTGTTAACTGAGAAATTGATAATGGGCAACAGAGAAATGGCAGATAATTTACAACCAATATTTTGCATGCATCTTCGTGGTGGAGGACACCATAAACATCCCAAAGATATTAATAAGCAAGCTGCTATAAGGAGAAAAGATCATGCAACTGTCTCTATTGTGAGGGACAAAATATTTGACAACCTATTGGGACTGAAAGCAAATTAGTCTGCATGATTCAAAGGTCTGCATCCAAGAGTCTTAAAAGGAAGTGGTTGCAAAGATGGTGGAGACATTGGTTGAAACATTCCACAACTACTGGATTCTAGTGGACTGGAAAATCACTGTGATGCCCCTATTAGAGAAAGGTGGGAGACAGAAAACAGTAACCTATAGGCCAGTTAGGCCAACATCTGATATTGGAAAAATGCTAGAGTCCATTATTAAGGACGAAATAGCAGATCATTTCAAAAAGCTTAATGCAATTAAACACAGCCAACATGGTTTTATGAAATGGAAATCATGTTTAACAAATTTGCTAGAATTCTTTGAAGATATTGCAAGCAGAGTTGATAAAACATTGGCAGGGGCGGGGTGGAATGGTAGATTTAGTATAGTTGGATTTTCAAGGCATTTATCAAAGTGTAGCATATAAAAAGTTATTGCACAAGAAAGGAGCTCACTGTATTGGAGACAATGTATTAATCACAGATTGAGGATTGGTTAACTCACGAAGATAGTCAGGATTCATGGGGTTTCTTTTCAGGTTGGAAATATATAATCAGTGGCATGCCCTGAGGGTCCGTCCTTGTGGTTCAATTATTTATTGTCATGGCTTGGAGATGCAGGGCAGACTATAATGTGCCTAAATTACTCACAATACAGAAGTAGGTGGAGAGGGGTGCATGTTGTGATGAGGATGTAAGGAATCTGCAAGGTGACACTGATTGGTTGAGTGAGTGGGCAAAAACTTGGCAGTTGAAGCTGAATGTAGGAAAGTAAGAGGCCATGCATTTTGATAGGAAGAATCAAAAGCAAGCTAAATCTAAATGGAGAAAAAAACCTCAAAGTAAAATGCAGCACTAGGGGATCTGAGTGTTCCTCTGCATGAAACAAAAAATTAGCAAGCATGTGCAGCAAGTAATTAAACAAAACAAATTTCAACCTTTATTGCCAGGTGTTGAGTGTGAAAATCATTAAGTTTTATTACACATGTGCAGGTCGTTGGTGAGCTGCATCAGGAGTTCTGTGCACGGTTTTAATCTCCATTTTGACAAAAGATTTACTGGCATTGGAGGCAGTTCAAGAAATTTACAAGGTAGACTCATAATTGGGTTGATATATCAAAAACAGCTAAACTAGGGTTAGGTCAAAAATCACAAGACACCAGGTTATAGTCCAACAGGTTTAACTGAAAACATTAGCCTTCAGAGCGTTGCTCCTTCATCAGGTTGGACCTTGTCCAACCCAGTCCAACATCAGCACTTCCACATCATGGAAACCAAGGTTAGGGCTTCATTTATTAGCATTTAGAATAATTGGGTGGGTTGATCTTATTGAAATGTACAAGATTCTAAGGGATATTGAGATAAGAAGAATTCTGAGAGACTCAAACATGAAGTCAATTCTACTAACGGCGGAATCTCAAACAAGGGGACACAGTTACAAAATAACGGGATATTAATTTAAAACTGAGAGACAAAGGTGTTTCTCCCTGTGGGCAATGAATGTTGGGTATTCCCTTTCACAGATTTATGAAGGATAGACAACAGGTGGTGAAAGGAACAAGGTGGTCATTATGGGAGACTTTAACTTCCCCAACATTGACTGGAAATGCTATAACTCGAGTACGTCGGATGGATCAGTTTTTGTCCAATGTGCGCAGGAGGGTTTCCTGACACAGTATGTCGAAGGGCCGACAAGAGGGGAGGCCACACTGGATCTGGTACTTGGTAATGAACCAGGCCAGGTGTTTGATTTGGTGGGAGGTGAGCACTTTGGAGAGTGACCATAATTCGGTTATGTTTAGTTTAGCAATGGAAAGGGATAGGAACATGCCACTGGGTAAGAGTTATAGATGGGGGAAAGGCAATTATAACACAATTAGGCAAGACTTAGGAGGGATAGAATGGGGTAGCAAAATGCAGGGGATGGGGACAATCGAAATGTGGAGCTGGTTTAAGGAACAGATATTGCGTGTCCTTGATAGGTATGTCCCTGTCAGGCAGGGAGGAAGTGATAAGGTAAGGGAACCTTGGTTTACAAAAGAAATTGTATCTCTTGTTAAGCGGAAGAGGGAGGCTTATGTGACACTGAGACAAGATGGTTCAGATGAGGCGATGGAGAGTTACAGATTAGCTAGGAAGGATTTAAAGAGAGAGTTAAGAAGAGCAAGGAGGGGACATGAGCAGTCATTAGCAGGTAGAATTAAGGAGAACCCTAAAGCTTTCTATACGTATGTGAGGGATAAAAGGATGACTAGGGTAAGAATAGGGCCAGTCAAAGACAGAAGTGGGAAGTTGTGTGTGGACCCTGTGGAGATCGGAGAGGTGCTAAACAAATATTTCTCATCCGTTTTCGCTCAGGAAAAGGAGAATATTGTAGAGGAGAAGACTGAGATACGGGCTATTAGACTTGAAAGGATTGAGGTTAGTAAGGAGGAGGTGTTATCAATCCTAGAAGGTGTGAAAGTAGATAAATCCCCTGGGCCCGATGGGATTTTTCCGAGGATTCTCTGGGAAGCTAGGGAGGAGATGGCGGAGCCTTTGGCCTTGATCTTTGAGTCGTCATTGTCTACAGGTTTAGTACCAGAGGACTGGAGGATTGCAAATGTTGTGCCCTTGTTCAAGAAGGGCAGTAGAGATGACCCAGGTAATTATAGACCAGTGAGCCTTACCTCTGTTGTAGGAAGAGTTTTGGAAAGGATTATAAGAGATAGGATTTATAATCATCTAGCAAGCAACAATTTGATTGGAAATAGTCAACATGGATTCGTCAAGGGCAGGTCGTGTCTCACAAACCTCAGTGAGTTTTTTGAGAAGGTGACCAAGCATGTGGATGAGGGTAGGGCAGTTGACGTGGTGTACATGGACTTCAGTAAAGCCTTTGATAAGGTTCCACATGGTAGGCTATTGGAGAAAATGCGGAGGCATGGGATTGAGGGAGATTTAGCAGTTTGGATTAGAAACTGGCTTTCTGAAAGAAGCCAAAGAGTGGTGGTTGATGGAAAATATTCAGCCTGGAGTCCGGTTACTAGTGGTGTGCCACAAGGATCTGTTTTGGCACCACTGCTGTTTGTCATTTTTATAAATGACTTGGACGCAGACATAGGTGGATGGGTTAGTAAGTTTGCAGATGACACTAAAGTCGGTGGAGTGGTGGACAGTGTGGAAGAATGTGGCAGGTTGCAGGGAGACTTGGATAAACTGCAGAATTGGGCTGAAAGGTGGCAAATGGAGTTCAATGCAGATAAATGTGAGGTGATGCACTTTGGGAAGAATAATAGGAAGGCAGAATACTGGGTCAGTGGAAAGATTCTTGGTAGTGTGGACGTGCAGAGGGATCTTGGTGTCCAGGTACATAGATCCCTGAAAGTTGCCACCCAGGTTGATAGTGCTGTTAAGAAGGCATACGGTGTGTTGGGTTTCATTGGTAGAGGGATTGAGTTCCGGAGCCGTGATGTCATGCTGCAACTGTACAAAACGCTGGTGCGGCCTCACTTGGAATACTGTGTACAGTTCTGGTCACCCCATTACAGGAAGGATGTGGAAGCATTGGAAAAGGTGCAGAGGAGATTTACCAGGATGTTGCCTGGTCTGGAGCGAAGGTCTTATGAGGAAAGACTGAGGGACTTGGGTCTGTTCTCATTGGAGAGAAGGAGGCTAAGAGGGGATTTAATAGAGACCTACAAAATGATCAGAGGATTAGATAGGGTGGACAGTGAGAGTCTTTTTCCTAGGATGATGACGTCGGCTAGTACGAGGGGGCATAGCTGCAAATTGAGGGGTGATAGATTTAAGACAGATGTCAGAGGCAGGTTCTTTGCTCAGAGAGTGGTAAGGGTGTGGAATGCCCTGCCTGCCAATGTAGTTAACTCAGCCACATTAGGGGCATTTAAACAGTCCTTGGATAAGCATATGGATGATGATGGGATAGTGTAGGGGGATGGGCTTAGATTAGTTCACAGGGCGGCGCAACATCGAGGGCTGAAGGGCCTGTTCTGCGCTGTATTGTTCTATGTTCTATGTTCTATGTTCTAAAAGATGAGGCAGATAGGTATTTGAAATATCGGGGAGTTGAGGGCCATGGGGAACTGGCAAAAAAGAGTAGATGAGACCTGGGTAGATCAGCCATAATCTTATAAAGTGGTGGGGCAGGCTGGAAAGTACCCCTATTTCTTGATGCAAATAGATTGGAGTTGCACACAGGGATCCTGCGAATCCCCACTCAGACTCCAAAGGAATTTCTCAGGAAATAAATTAAGCTAATTACTCAGAAAAAGTTAGACTATTAAATACATAGTCTAACTCCTAAGTAACTATTAGACTGTCATCATACCTGCCTCATGGCAGGTATCCACATATCCCCAGCTATACCACTACCAGACCATTTATGACCCCCAGATCTTAACTTTACACACTGTGACAATGTAACTTGATACCCATGGACTCTCCAGACATTTTGCACTCTACAGCCAATCCCCGGCCCTCTGCTGCCACTGGATCCTAACCACCCACCCCCTCAACACCCCCATGGACCAAAATCCTTCCAGAGATCAAGCAACTGCACCCCAGTCACTCCTGGTCCTGTGTCCCTACCACAACTATGCCTTCTGTTTTGAACCCCAACTGCCTCAAACTTCCTGCAGCAGACACAACTCCGCCCCACGTCGCAATCTGCCCAAACATCCCCACTCTCCACCTTGGGACCTGACCCCCACTTTCGCACCTCTCTCCCACCTTATCTTCTGATCTGACACTCACATTTTCTGCCTCATCCCACACCATTGTCAGTTCTGACTCAACACCCATCACCAGACCAGACCATCCATTTACCTCGCTCGGTCAAACCAGACACAACTCAACCCAAATCCCCCCATGCTGATCCAAATCCCCCAGACTTGACTTAACACCAACCCATCCACTCCAGCCTCGGCCAGGCCAGATTCCTTCCTACCTACCCTCATTTATCTACTCCTCCTTCCAATCTTGCAACTTGTACCCTACCCATTTGGCATCCTACTACCTGGCACACTATCTGCAGCCCAATTGACACCTTACCTACCTGGTACCCTACCCGTGACCCATCTAGAACCCTAACAGTGTACCTCCCATATCCATTTACTCTTTGATGGCAGCAGTCAAAGTGACTGCTGTGAAAAGGGTATGTGGAAAATATGGCTCCTTATATTCTTGTTATTTTTAGTTAAATAATCATCCAATGTTCTCTTAAACATTGCTTTGTTGAACTTTCCTCCATCAAAGTTACAGCCAGTACATTCCAGATCCAAACCTCAGTGCAGTAAAAAAAATTTTCATGTTACATTTCCTACTTTTGCAAATGACTTTCAATCTCTGCCTTCTCAATCTTGATCCATTTTTGAATAGGAATAGTTTCTCCCTGTCTGTCCCGTTTAGATTTCTCATGATTTTGAATACTCCAATCAAATCTCCCTTTAGTTTTCTTGTCCCAAAAGGAAAAACAGTCCCAATTTTTCCAATCTAGTTTCATATAACTGATGATTCTCAAAGCAGAACAATCCTTGTAAATCTCTTCTTTACTCTCTCTAATGCATTGAGGTGTAGCACACAGGATGTTATATAATACCCCAGTTGAGATCTAACTTGCAAATTAGTATTGTACACTCGTACAGAGGTTTAGCAAAACATCCCTGCTCTTATATCTATGCAGCTATGAATAAATTTTTGTAATCTGTATATTATTAATCTGTATATACTCGCTCCCGTCCCGTCAGCTTTAAAAGTTTTATGCAGATACATCCAGGTCTCTCTGCTCCTGCACCCTCTTTCGACTATCACACTGTATTTTATAGTCTTCCACTCATTCCTATGACAATGATCATTGTGCTTAAGTGTCAAGTGAACTTCATCCAACACCTGTCCAGCCACTTCACTAACCTGTCAATGTTCTTTTGAAGACCTACTACTCCTGCTCTATTTTTAATGTTTCTATGCTTTTTACATTATCCTCACAGTTTATTATGTCTCCAAATGTTGTCAACATTTGCAGATTTTGAAATTGTCCCCAAACTCCAAAATCTAGAACACATCGGAAAAAACAAAAGGTCCCAATATTGACCTGTATGGAAACCCACTATAAACCTCAAAAATACTCATTAACCACACTATTTCCTATTCCTCAGCCAATCTTGAATCTGTTTCTACTGACCCTTTTACTCCATGATCTATAACCTACTGCTGTTCAACCAGATTACTGAGAGTCTGGAATTACATGTAGGCCAGACTAGGCAAGAATAGCGAATTACCTTCCTTAAAAAGGACATTAGTGAACCATACAGTTATTATGACCATCCATGATAATATAATCATGACCATTGCAGAAGTCCAGTTTATACTCCAGATATATTAACTGAATTTAAAATTCAGCAGCTGGGATCTGAATCTATGTCCCCAGAACATGACAGTTGAATTACCAGCCCAATGACATTGCAACTATGCTGTCTTCCCACATTACATTTCTAACTTGCCAGAGCCCACTCAGTCCTCCTGTTTACTCAGTGTGATTCATCCAAAGGGTACTCAACATTTTCTACCCATCACCAAGTATCAAATCCACTTTTGAGTATGTGCCCTGAAACCTGCAGCTTTTAGTATAACTAACAGATTTCTTTTGGGTAAATAAAGAACTGCTGATGCTGCAAATCTGAAACAACAACAGAAATTGCTGGAGAAACTCAGTGGGTCTGGCAGCATCTGTGGAAAAAAAAAGCATATAGTAAGATATCTAATGTGCATTACTGATGTACAGGCTTACGTCAAAATAGTATACCTGTAATCTGGCCAACTGTGCTGTACGAGCAACAATCTTGTTATAGGGGTCAACAATTTTTCCTCTGATCCTGTTGAAAAGAGACCAAAAAAAAGCAGAAATAGCCAACAGCCAAATAATCAATTTCAAAAGGAGGTATTGTGTACAACTGAGGATTATAAATTATGAAGTTGATTATATTCTAGGAACACAAGCTTCATTTGCTGATTTTTAAAATTCACTTAATCCTCAGGTTTAAAATGTTTTAGCAACACTAAGTTTCTACCCTTAGTCTAGTATTATCGTTATATTCTTGTAAGCCACCGCGAATAAATTTTCCCATAGAGTTCTATTTCAGAAAATATATATTATTTGAACATTAATTTTTAAATCTTTGTTATTGCTTATCTCCCATATGTTTTAACCTCATCTTCCAAATGCCTTAACCAACTCATTCCTTATGAACATGTAGTTTGTTTTGTTCAGATTTCAGATTCTAGTATTCAGTCGCAAACATTATATATCATTCTCTAATATTATGATATTTTCCGATAAAGATACTATTTTACAAAGTTGTGAATTAACCTTCCCTCATTACGCAACACTAGTTATCAAACAGCCTGTTCCCTAGGTGGTTCCTTATTCCTTGAAGCCACTTTGTATACATTACGAACTGCTCATCCATGTTGCTACTGCAAATCTAGTTATCCAGTTGTTAGAAAAATTAATTCCCCCATAATTACTCCATTGTTCCATATTCTTTAATATTGTTAACAAACAAAATGCAATTAAACATCATGCTTATGATTTTTGCAAATCACATGCAAATTATCAGAACATTGCTTTCTATTTTGATCACTTGCCACTTTATAACTTCTGTTATCGTTTCCATTATTGCACTTCCCTCGAATTTAGAACGTTAATGGGTGATCTGATCGAAGTCTTCAAGATACTAACAGGAAAAGATACGCTAGATAATGATAAATTATTACCACTGCTTAGGGATTTTTGAATTCTACAGCATTGTGTGAGAATTAGAGCCAGACCATTCAGCAGAGATGTTAGGAAGCACTTCTACACACAAAGGGTGATGAATGTTTGGAACTCTCTTCCACAAATGGCATAGATGCTGGATTAGTTGTTAATTTTAAATCTGCGATAGTATTAAATGGGATATAGGCCAAAGGTATATGGAATTAGACCAGAGATCAGCCACAATCTCACTGATTAGTGGAACAGGCCTGACATGCTGAATGGCCTATTCCTGTTCCTACGCTCCTATTATAAACTCCTAATGCTATGTTGTCATCACAGACAACTGTTCAGTCAATCAGATGCAGTGAGACTTCTGGTATGATTATTTTACAGGCACAATGAGACTTGCGGTAGTGTATTATAGTTAAAATCCAAAACTAGCTCTGTACCTGTCAACAGTGCTCTGAAGCGCAGCAATCCGGGTCTGCATCATCTGAAGGACACCTAAAATACATTACAATCAACTTATTTAACAGTATATAAACAAAGATTTTCATTTTCCATAAACATTGTTTCAAGTTCTTTTGTTCTTTTAGTAACAGAAGTAAATGATTAAACCCTTCAAAACATTGCATTGTTCAATTCGATGCAAGACTGAAGCGTCCCTTCTGTTTTTTCACCCCCAGCTGGAATCATGCCTGATTCTAGAGACCTGCTGAGTATGTTGTCAGGTCATTTTTTGGATTACTAGGTTCCCTACTTCTGTTGTCATTCCAAGATTATTTTCTTTAGAGAAAGGGACATCCTAAACCCTAGGATCTGCTACTTCGGCAACCTGCACAAGATGAGATGTCTGCCTTAGGGCCAGAGTGCCAGGCAGATCCCAGCAAAGGATGGGGAAGAGGATGGTATGTATTGTTGCCACCACACTTAGTACTTAGGAGCGTTTCAGAACATCAGTAGCTAATGTACAGGAAAAATAATGTTGTGAACTTTAGTTAGAGGCATGCCTGCAGATTTGATCACAATGTTCGAATACACAACTTTTAACCAGGTGACATCACATCGTCATGACCAGTTGGGGTAATGCACTGGAAACCAAGCCCAAATATTGCCAACGCCATTACAAAATGTGAATAAATTTAGTCAAAATATCCAAGAACCCAGTTTAGCTGACTGCTTTCTTTTAACCTGAGTTTGTCAGTCACTGCTCACTGTCTTTAACCAATTAGTGAATATGAATTGCAAACATAACTTCACGACTTAAATGCAACTATTTCTTAAATTCCCACCCTCACAGACAGAAAGACAGACAAGACATGATTGTTAGGAGTGGAAAAAGGGAAAAAAAGGCAAACAGTTCAACTGCCCCATAGGATTTGAGGAGTACCCTGCAGCCCAATGGCATCAATGTGGATTTCACAAGCTTCAAAGTCTCCCCTCCCCCAACCGCATCCCAAAACCAGCCCAGCTCGTCCCCACCTCCCTAACCTGTTCTTCCTCTCACCTATCACCTCCTCCCACCTCAAGCCCCACCCCCATCTCCTACCTACTAACCTCATCCCACCCCCTTGACCTGTCCGTCCTCCCTGGACTGACCTATCTCCTCCCTACCCCCCCACCTACACTCACCTTTACTGGCTCCATCCCCGCCTCTTTGACTTGTCTGCCTCCTCTCCACCTATCCATCTTCTATCCGTCTCCCCCTCTCTCTCTATTTATTTCAGAACCCTCTTCCCCTCCCCCATTTCTGATGAAGGGTCTAGGCCCGAAACGTCAAGCTTTCCTGCTCCTATGATGCTGCTTGGCCTGCTGTGTTCGTCCAGCTCCACACCTGGTTATCTAGGATTTGAGGAGTTGTTCTGTTTCAGTTCCTTTCAATTCCTTTTAGTTCTTCAATGAGATGAGCTTGTTTGCATGCTAATGTTGTATGTTGTTCACTGGTTAAGAATTTTCCCCTTTCAGAGCAAGGTCTCTTAATGCGATTTTCCTTTTCTCCTTTCAACAAGGAAATTTCAGAGAAAGAAGAGTGGGAGCTATTACTAGAGATTTCCTGGGACTTTCACAGAAAGAGACCAACACAGTGAGAGATATTCTACGCCTTCACTTTGCAGCTAGATGTTTCTCCTGCCCATAACCTGTGATCACCTGGTCCAAATTTATGGTTTTAGTCCATAGTCCAAACAAAGGAAATAAAATGATACAGTCTTTACAATATGGGGCAACACCTTTGAATATGCAACGGCCTAGTGGCATTACTGCTAGATTATTAATCCAGGGACATAGGTAATGTTCTTAGGACCTGGGTTCTGGAATTAAGAGTCTAATGATGACCATTAGACTCTTATCAGAAAGACCCAGTTGGTTAATTTAGTGAGCTTTAAAGGAAGGAAACAGCTATCCTTACATAGTCTGGCCAATGTGTAACTCCAGACTCACAGCAATGCTGTTGACTCTTAATTGCTCACTGAAACAGCCTAGTAAACCATTCAGTTGTATCCGCTGCTAGAAAGGAGGAAAGAAATTAAATCGGACAGACCGTCAGATGCTGACATAGGCACCAGATACAATAAGGACAAAAAAGGCCCTGCAAAGTTCTCTTTACAAACAACTGGGGGCTAGTGTCAAAATTGTCAGAGTTTTCTCACAGACTAATCAAGCAGCAGCCTGACCTAGTTAGAATCATACCTCACAATGTCCCATCACCATCCTTGGAGGTGTCCTGTCCCAGCAGAACAGACCCAGCAGAACCAGCAGCACAGTGGTACAGTGAGGACTGAGTTGCCCTGGGAGTCCTCAACATTGGTAACCAGATACCATAAAGTCTCATGGTATAAAGGTCAAACATGGGCAAAGAAACCTACTGCTGACTGTCACATACTTCCCTCCGTCAGCTGATAAATCAATACTCCATGCGCAGCCACACTTGAAGTAAGCACCAGGAGTGCCAAGGACGAAGAATGTACTCTGGGTGGGGAATCTCAAATGTTCACCACCAAGAATGACTCTGCAGCAGTACCATTGATCCATCCGGTATAGTACTATAGGACACTGCTGCTAGACTGGGTCCGCAGCAGGTAGTGAGGAAATGAAGAAAAGGGAATTACATATTTGACCTCATCTTCACCTATTTGCCCCACAGATGCATCTGTGGATGTCAGTATCGGTAAGAGCGACCACTGCACAATCCTCGTGGTGCCAACGTCCTGCCTTCACATTCATTACATCTTTTATCACATTCTGTGGAGCTGACTGGTTTAGATTTTGAACAGATCTAGCAACTCAAGACTTGGGTCCCAATCAGCACATGGATGCCAGTCTTCAGCCAATTTGATTCACTCCACATAATGCCAAGAAGCGGCTGGAGATACTGGATACTGCAAAAGCTATGACAAAATTCCAGCAATAGTACTGAAGACATGCTCCAAAGCCTACTGTACCCCCAGGCCAAGCTGTTCAAGCACAGCTACAATACTGGCATCTACCTGACAACTTGGAAAATTGTTCAGGATTTGTCATGTAGACAAAAAGCAGGGCTAATCAACACACCCAATTACTGCCACATCAGTCTAGCCAATTATCAGAAAAGGTGATAGCATTGTTTATGACATCTTCTATCACGCAGCACCTGCTCAGCAATAATCTGCTTACTGACCCCAAAACTGGGTTCTACCATGACCACTCAGATCCTGACCTCATTACAACCTTGGCTGAAACCAGTCCAAAAGAGCTGAATTTCACAGGTGAAATGAGAGTGATTGCACTTGACATCAAGGCTAGATTTGACAAAATGTGGCATCAAGGACCTCTAGCAAAGTCAGGAGTCAACAGGAATCGGGGTGAACTCGCCACTGGTTGGAATCATACCTAGTACATGAGAAGACAGTTAAGATTATTAGAAGTCAATCATTTCAACTCCAGGACATTTCTACAGGAGTTCTTCAGGATTCTGTCCTAGGCCCAGCCATCTTCAGCTACGTCAATGATCTTCCTTCCATAAGGTCAGAGGTGGGGATGTTCACCAATGATTGCATAATGTTCAACACCTTTCGCAACTCCTCAAATACTTAAACTGTCTGTGGCCTAATGCAGGAAGATCTGGATAATGTCCAGGCTTGGGCTAACAAGTGACAAATCATATATGCGCCACACAAATACTAGGCAATGACCATTTCACCAGTACGTTAACATTCAATGGCATTACCATTACTGAATCAGCCACTATCAACATCCTTGGCGTTACCATTGGTCAGAATCTGAACTGGACTGGCCATTTAAACACAGTGGGTAGAAGAGCAGATCAGAGGTTAGGAATACTGCAGCAAGTAACTCACCTCCTGATTTCCCAAACCTGTCCACCATCTACAAGGCATAAGTCAGCGGTGTAATGGAATACTCCTCAGTTGCCTGGATGGCTACAGATCCAATGACATTCAAGAAGCTTTAAACAAAAAAGTTGTCATAGTCTTACCAGGCTGTAGAGAGATGACTGATGGTGGTTTGACCTGATAATCACCATCCTCAGGTGACATGAGAAGTTGCAAAGCGGTAGGTGTACTATCCAGAAGATGCACTACAGAAAGTCAAAGATTCTTAGCCAGTACCTTCTATGGCCAAAACCATAACAATTTAGAAGGACAAGGAAAGCAGGTACATGGGAACACCATCACCTTCAAGTTCTCCTTCAAGCCACTCTGACTTGGAAATATACATTGCTCCTTCAGTGCGCTGGAATTGCCCCTCCGACAGTGTTGTGGATCTACCTATAGCATATAGACTGCCATGGCTCAAGAAGGCAGCTCACTACCACCTTCTCAAGGGCAAGTTCAGATCAGCGACAAACGCTCATCCAGCCAGCAACACCCATGTCTCACAAGTGAATATAAAAAAATTAATCTTACAATCATTGTGTAATCCATAGTTGAGAATTTTAATATGGTTTTGCTCCAACATTTATTATGTGAGAATGTTCAGGTCCAACAGTCTAAGAAAGGTAAAAAGAAATGAGAAACCATTCTCTCTACCTCCTGAACATCAATCCCCCAAGCCACCAAATCAGTCTTCCTCTCTCCTCAACTTCTACATCTCCTCAATTTCAGGATCCTCAATTTCAGAAGCTTCCTTGTAATATACCACCATCAGCCATCCATCTGACCAGCAGGTCACAGCTTTTGTGAAATTGATATCTTTATCCAAATTTCATAACAGTAGAAGAGACACCCTTTGCTCCATGAGAAAGCTATGAAAGCATTCAATCTCAGCAACATAATTGTTTCTTTGCTACTATGCATATTAAATAAGAAGACCTCCATTGCACAAGTGATTTGCACTCACTTTCATACACTTTTTGTGTGTTTATGCTGTGAATGTTGAAAACTGTTCATAATTGGTAAACTGCAAACATCCATGATTTCATGGTTTGGACCTGTTCTAAATGTTAGAAATTTTGAACTGGGAGGGTGTTTGATTTTTCAGAGTGTCTGGTTGTATAGGGTTTCACTGTACAAAATTTGTTTTTTAAGCACCTACCTTCCAGTGACTCTATGCCAGTAGCTTGAGCGAGAAGATTTTCATGCCTTGCAACAACCTGCAAAAACAAATAATGTTACAACACAGAGACAGACCACCAAATCAAATGACTCTCCCTATCCCGGTATTTGTGACACAGTAAAATTAAAATACTTAATGGCCTTTAAAAATTTACCCCAAGGGTTCCTAACCAGAGCTTTCGAATAACTGGTACCAGAGACTTAGAAAATAACCAATACCAGACACCAGGTTTATAGCTTAAATAAAGATATAACAATTTTTTTAATAATAGTGACTTTACAGAGCAAAGTTAAACAACGAGGTGATTGAATTAATGTCTATGAATTAAATACAATCTTGTGATTCTAGCCATCCCCACTATCAAAGACAGACAAACAGACTTAGTTCTGGGTGCTGTCTATTGTTGTTCTACAATATGCCCTAAATAGGGTAGGCAATGGTCTAGTGGTAATACCACAAGATTATTAATCCAGAAATTCAGCTAATGTTTTGGGGATCTGGGTTCAAATGCCACCATGGCAGATGGTGTCATTTGAATTCGATTTTTTTTTTTTTAAGAACCTGATTACCATAAAACCATTGTTGATTTCAGGAAAAAGCCTATCTGGCTCACTAATGTCCTTCAGCAAAGGAAATCTGCCATCCTCACCTGGTCTGGCCTACATGTGACTCCAGAGACACAGCAATGTGATCGACTGTCAACTGCCTTCTGAAATGGCCTTGCATACCACTCAGTTGTATTAATTGCTACAAAGTCTCAACAAAGTAATGAAACCAGATGGACCACCTGGCATTGACCTAGGCACCGGAAAAGACAATGGCAGAAACAGTTACATGGACCCTGCAAAGCCCTCTGTAATAGCTTCTGGATGCTAGTGCCAAAATTGGGAGAGCTGTCTCACAAACTAGTCAAGCAATGACAAACAGATGGACGCTGGATCAAAGTCCTGGAATTCCCTCTCTAAGGGTTATTATGGGTCAACCGACAGCACATGAACTGCATTGTTTCAAGAAGGCCACCTGTTCAAGGGCACTTAGGGATGGGCAATAATTGCAAGCCAGCCCACATCCATAAATGACGAAAACTAAAGTCACCTTGGCTTTTGCAAATATACTTTTTGCTAGATTTAACGCCAACCCTGGCTGACTGTAATTGTGTAAACAAGTTTTCTAACTGTTTTATATGTTCTATCTATATAATACTATGATGTCATGCAACAAATCTACACATTTAGGTACTTCAGCTATAACTGTATTCATTAATTGTTGAAATGTGGCTGCAGTATTCTTAAATTCAAATGGCATAACCCAAAGTTGGTGGAATCCATGAGGTGTGACAAACACAGAAAGTTCCTTAGATCCTGCTGTCAACAAAGCCTGCCAATCTTTTTAACAAATCAATTTTAGACAAGAAAGATGAACAACCAACTCTATCAATGCAATCTTCTAGTCTGGGAATCTGGTATGAATCTGTCTTTGTGATTGCATTTAGTTTCCTGTAGTCTGCACATAATCTAATTGAACAGTTTGGAATAGCTAGTCCATTCCAGAGATTGAGTTTTAAGGCCCTATTATTAGCATAGCTAAAGGAAAGGCTGCTTACCTTATATCTAATCTCCAAATACATTCATCTTTCATGTTGACAATGAGCACCAGGAGTTGAAAAGTAGCAACTCTCAAGCGCGAATATCATACATATTTATGCCAATCATGATAAGTATTTTAAAATTATACATTTACAGATAAAACAATGTCCACTTAAAAATCCTTCTGCAAGTTGAAAGAAACAAAAAATTAAAACTCAATATTGTCTAATAGAAGACCAAAGTTACCCCTTCACGTCTCCGAGGGGGACATTTGGTCAAGTCATTATCTTTGCACTTTGGCACCCAGAATCTAGTTCAGATTCCGCAATTACTTTCCTCTCTAAAAATGAACAAATAGAAGGTATACAATATTTGCTTTTATTCTCCCCAAAATAAAACCCTTTTCTAAGAACCATAAGAGCAGCAATATTAACATTTTGAACAAGTATTGATTTTCATAGCATAATTCAAGGAGAACAATCTCCTGAATTTCAGAAAGAAACTCGTAAGCAGACACAGTCCTTTTTCTTTCAGCATGATGAAATAATGCAATTTCCTGAACACTTGATGGTTACAAACCGCAAGAGGAGAGCACTGCAGTGACATGGAAGACAATGATAGGGATGCTTTTTACGACATAAACTTTTCCATGCTGTTGGGGTTTCTAAATACATGGCATACACCATCATTCTTGTGCAAGATATTCACCATTTCATAGATGAGCTATATTTAGCATGATACAATGCCAGTGAAGCCAACAGTTTCAATGTCATTTCTAGCAGAGCTCATCAGTTCTGCCTTGCTTCTTAAAACACTCAGACACAGCAGTCATATAGTAACAAGATCTCTTTTTCTTACCTGTATATGAAGTTCTTTATCAAGTTGACTAATTCCTTGGGCAAGTTTTGCTAACTGTTCAACTATAACTGCTTGATGAATGGATTGAGCAGTATAGGTCTTCACATCAAACCCTTCTTTCAAGAAGTCTGAATAGCATTCTGAAAAAGGTTAAATTTTTATAAATATTTCATTAAATCAAAATTAAAATGACATTGCCAACATGTGCATCAACATTAACTTAGGCCAGAGTACCAGTACAGATGAGCATACATAGATTGTGAACACAGATTTCTGCCCTTGTGCAATGTGATTCTTTAATAACTTTTCATTGTTTAGTTAATACTGTACACTGTCTATGTCAATTCGATCTTTCATACCTACAAATTGCCATTTAAACCAGAACAGCAGAGACAAATTTTGGAAATATAGTAGAATACAGATAGACAAATGCGCTCATTCTATTCTTCCCAGAGTGTTCACTTTTCTTCTTCACATAATCAAAAAATTTATTTTTGTACAGTACATTTCTAATTCTTGAAGCTTTCATAGATCTAGTACGATAAGGAAACAATGAGTCAAACTCCAAAATTCCAGTACTCATTTGTTATAGGTTGCACTTGACTGTCTCCAGTTGCAATCCAAGCCTCAATACCAAGGAAATCTCCCTGCTCTAATCTTCACTCAAATGTTAGAATCTCCCAGGGACATAAAATAAAACTTGGTTAGAGACAAAAAAAAACTGCAGATGCTGGAATTCAAGGTTGACAAACAGGAGGTTGGAAGAACACAGCTAGCCAGGCAGCATCTGAAGGAAAGGTGCAGTCAACGTTTCGGGTATTACCCTTCTTCAGGACCGGATGTGGTGGTAGGCGGAGCTGCAGGTAAAGAGAGGGGGGAGGAGTGGAGGCAGAGTGGTGGTGATAAGTGATAGGTAACAGGTAACCACTGCCAGTGTCCACCTGAAATATTAAGCAGAAGTTTAAAACTAAACTATAAAACATCTGAAGCGTGATGTATTTCTAAACAGGAAGAACTTATTCAAGTGTTCTACTTGGCTGTCAGAACATGAGTTGTTTAGATACTATGCTCTGGGTAGAAGCAAGAAGAACTCCCGTGATACATCTTTCCCAAAGAGACCTTGTCAACATTGGTTGGAAACGCCAGCAACGAAACATCAAATAAAAGCAAACGTGGAAAAGTATTTGCAAACATTTCTAATGTTCATAATTAGTGCTAGGAATAAACATAACGATTTTTAGCGGAGATTTTTTTTTAAAAGTGTATTTAAAATTTGTAAATGTTCCCACCCACTAGATGAATCATAATGATTTCTACGATAACTCAATCTAGCAATCTCAATGTCAACCGAGTAGTAGCTATTTGAAGAAACGGACATTTCTTGTAAACAGTGATATTGTGGGCGTAGATTAAATGCAACACTTCTCACCATAACTAATATTCAAAATAAAAGTAGACATTTCCATCATACGTGGATTCCTTCAGGGTTACAGCAAACTGCAGTAAGGGCTGATCTGATGCCACATAATTATTTGCACTCTTCACCTGCTCCACCCAGTAACAATTTATAATGCATGATTATACCATTCACTTTGTAAAGTATGGTCACAAAACTGACATGATTTAAAAACATTGGAGGTTCAGCTGGAAGCAAAATGGAGTCCAAAGTGTAAAAGCCAGATGTTCACGCTTTGATGGGTTAACAAGTTACGGTCAATGTTCACCATCCCCACGACAATGTGGTTTTCTAACTCATTCTGACCACCCTTACCATCCAGAAGCAATTCCTTGACCGAGTCCCGTAAAGGGTAACTTCCACTCCCATCCATGTTGGCGGAGTCTGACAGACGCTCACGCATGCGGCCTACTAATTTGCTGAGCCGAACGCCGCGAGCAAAGGGTTAACCGTTTGGTTTGAGGCCTGCAGATAGGAGGCAGGGGGACACCGGCAACCAATCACTGGTGAGTTTGCAGGACCGACCGCCGGCCATTGGTGCGCCTGAAGCACACGTTGCCAATCATCGGTAGGCCTTGTGCACCAGCAGCCAATCACTAGTGGACTTGCTGCACTGGCAGCCAATCATCGGAGACATCGCGGCGTTCGGAGAATCCGCAGCCAATGGGCTGTAAATGAGGCTCCAGGCTTGGAGAGAGCCGACAGCGCGTTCCATATTAACGCGGTGGAGGTCAGAGGTCAGGTGTAAGAGGTGAGAATTGCATGTGTGGGTTCAGGCCTCCAAATGTGGATTCCAATCGTAAACAGTTGATGGTTTTAATTTCCCTGTCGCTCAAGTCCTTTAGCCTAGTTACACCCCATTCTGTGGCGAGTAATTTCCATGAACGGTGAATACTCCTCTGGATCCTGGCAACGACGATGCCTGGTCGATTTGTTCCAGCCCGGTCACGTTGTGAAGATTTGTGCCCCTATGGTACGATATTCAAAGTGAGTGATATAATTGTCTCGTGGCAACAATGTTTCATCATTCATTAGAAACCGTTATTTGTCTTAAGAACTCAAAGATGTTTCTGCCATTACTGTTTAGGTTGGCATTTCGATCACTTGTCAGAAAGTATGACTGTGAGCTGTGCTTTACCCCAATGATCGTTGCTTCTGCCTTCCTGAGATCCGGCAAGGCCAGAGATAGTGAATTTACAACAAATTGTGGTAATGTATATCTTTGGATTGCAGCTGTTTTAGGTATGATCAATGCTATAACAAGCTAATCAACACGCTCTAGCTTTTCAAAAATAAGGTTTTCTCTCCAATTCCAGCTTGCTGAATATGCCTTTTGATCAAAAGTGTTGGTTGTTTGATTTTCGCCACTGAACACAATGTAGTATGTATCTTAATAATTATTTTAAAGGAGTTGGAAATATATTTATAGAGCTTAAAAGCTTACTTATTTTTTCTCATTAATATTGTACACTAAGTTTAATTGTACCAAAACAAATTGTTGGAGAATCTCAGCAGATCTGGCAGCATCTGTGAAGAGAACATGCATTGTCTAACCTAAAAAGTCACCTCTTCTTTACACTGATAAAACCTTTAGTTCTCTCAGGATTGTGACTTGAAAGGAATTTAGGGATTTACATATACATATTAATCAAGTAAAACTTTCTATCTTATTAAAGATTTAACAGCATCTTAAGTTTGTTTAGTACGTCCTTAACAATGATGTGAAACTTTGATCTTTTACTATTAAATTCTGTGTCTGATTCTAACCTCTCTCACTAACACCTGAAGAAGGACCAAGGCTCCGAAAGCTTGTGTTTTCAAATAATCCTGTTGGACTATAACCTGGGGTCATGTGATTTCTGACCTTGTCCACCCCAGTCTAACACCAGCACCTCCACATCTGTGAGGAGAAAGCAGAGCTAACATTTCCTGTCCAGTGACCCTTCAGAATCCTCTGAATTCTGAAGAAGGGTCACTGGACCCAAACCATTAATTCTGATTTATCTCCACAGATTCTGTCAGACATCTTTGAATTTCTCTAGTGAATTCTGTTTTGTTTCAGATTTCCAGTACCTGCAGTTCTCTGTTTCATTTAAGTTTGGTTGCGCATTGTGCAAGAAAATAGGACTTGAACTGCAGCTGCTGGTATTTACTCGAGCTTCAACTTCACACACCATTAACTACATTTTCTACATGCTTATCATGCCACACTCAATCTGCAGTACTTTATAATGCAAATACCAGCTCCATTTGGGGCATTCCGTTTATAGTTTATATGCATTCGAACCCATCTTCGATGAGATAGCTAAATTCAGTCACTGTCCTTCGTCACTATTTACAGAAGAGCAAGGGAGTTCATCTAGTATGTATGCTGACTGATATTTATGTCTCAATTAACATCCCATCTCTGCTGACTTGTTCTATTGTGAGTGGGTCTCAAGTCTATACCCTTCTAAGGTGGGCACCTGCTCTGTTAGAGGAGTTCCTCTTAAAAATGTTGGTATTCCAACGTGGTACTACAGGTTGAACTAATCACCAGACAGAGTCTTCAGTGTTTATCAAGTTTGGAGCACAACTTAATTACATTCTTAGTACAGAAGATTGCTAGGTCAGCTGCCAAACCAAAGGAGGTAGAAACAACTTAAACATGACAGAAATAGTCTAAAGAAAACTCTACAATGACATGTCACACACTTTATTTTGACAGTTGATCGTCCTCTGGTTGTGCAGTTTGCTGCTAATCGATCACAGGATCTAGCTGATGCTGCTTGTATAGTTTCTCCGTTTGCAGATGGTGTTGACTTGAATTGTGGTTGTCCACAAAGGTAGGATAAACATAAGAATAATCATTTTGCTTCTGTAAATGCTGAAATGTTATTTACAGCATCGTAGTAACAGAAGTTAGCAATTCAGCTCAGGTCTATTTGAAATATAGAAAAAAACACTTGCATTTGCACTGTCCACACTCCCCTTCAGCCCCACCACACCCGGCACTTTTCCCTGCAACCGCAGGAAGTGCCACACCTGCCCCCACACCTCCTCCCTCACCCCAATCCCAGGCCCCAAGAAGACTTTCCACATCAGGCAGATGTTCACCTGCACATCTGCCAATGTGGTATACTGCATCCGCTGTACCCGTTGTGGCTACCTCTACATCGGGGAAACCAAGCGGAGGCTTGGGGACCGCTTTGCAGAACACCTGTGCTCAGTTCGCAACGAACAACTGCACCTCCCAGTCGCGAACCATTTCAACTCCCCCTCCCATTCCTCAGACGACATGTCCATCCTGGGCCTCCTGCAATGCCACAGTGATGCCACCCGAAGGCTGCAGGAACAGCAAATCATATTCAGCCTGGGAACCCTGCAGCCCAATGGTATCAATGTGGATTTCACAAGCTTCAAAATCTCCCCTCCCCCAACTGCATCCCAAAACCAGCCCAGCTCATCTCCACCTCCCTAACCTGTTTTCCCTCTCACCTATCCCCTCCTCCCACCTCAAGCCCCACCCCCATCTCCTATCTACTAACATCATCCCACCCCCTTGACCTATCCGTCCTCCCTGGACTGACCTATCTCCTCCCTACCCCCCCACCTACACTCACCTTTACTGGCTCCATCCCCGCCTCTTCGACTTGTCTTCCTCTCCTCTATTCATCCTCTATCCGCCTCCCCCTCTCTCCCTATTTATTTCAGAACCCTCTTCCCCTCCCCCATTTCTGATGAAGGGTCTAGGCCCGAAACGTCAAGTTTTCCTGCTCCTATGATGCTGCTTGGCCTGCTGTGTTCATCCAGCCCCACGCCTTGTTATCTTGCATTTGCACTGTGCTTTTTACGGCCAGCACCTTTGTGCTTTACAGCCAATTAAATACTTGTGGAATATAGTCACTGTTGCAATGTAGGAAATCTGCTCAGCAAACTACCACAAGCCAAAATTCTGTTTATGTGATGTTTATTGAGACATAAATATTGGCCAGGAACCTGGGAATGATCCCTGCTCTTCTTCCAAATAGTGGCATAAGATTTTTTGTGCAACGTCACGACTGATCTATGACTAGACTCGATTTGCCCAACTTTTCTACATATCCCTTAAACCACTGAGGAACAAAATTACATCAATCTCAGATTTTAAAAGAGCAATTAATTGAGCATCTACTGCTGCTTGTGGAATAGAGTTAAAACTTTTACTCCTCTTTGTCTTTATAGCGTTTGGCCCTAATTTTTAGACAGTTAACCCAGTGCTAGATTTTTCAACAAGCAGAAATAATTTTTCTCTTCCCATCTTATTTGTTTTCCTTTATATGTTGAAATTTTAATCAAATCACCATTTAGCCTTCTAAATATGGCTGTAATAGAACCCTTAGAGACGAGGTACTGCACTCTCGACAAAGCCAATATCCTTCCCAGATGCAGTGCCCAGATCTTCTCAGTATTCTAACCAGGTCTAACCAGAGCTCTGTACACTTGAGTCATGACTTCATCATTCATTATTGTCTTCTAGTTAAAAAGGCCAACGTTCCACCGGTTTTTTGTTTTGCTAAACATTCTTATGAATTAAGAACATGAGTAGGCCATTCAATTCTGTTCTGAATTCCACATTCCCAATTAGCTCCAATATCCACGACCTGATAAGAACCCAGTCTACGTTTGCCTTAAAAATACTCAATGACATTGCCTCCAATGCCTTCTAAGGCAGAGAGTTACAAAGTTGGATAACCCTCAGAAAAAAACTCCCTTCACCTTTGTCCTAAAAGAGCAACCACTCATTTCAAAACTGTGTCCTCTTACTCTTGACTCACTGACAAGAGTAAACATCCTTTCCATGTCCACTTTATCAAGACTAGTCTAGATTTTATAAACTTCAGTCATATCATCCCTTGCTATTTCTAAATTTCAGTGAAAACAAGGCCAGCTATCTAATCTTTCCTCAAAAAGCAACACCCTCGTTCTAGGTATCCATCTCCACTCAAACCTCCACTCAACATCTCCGAAGCTTATTTAGATGCTTAAGTAAGGAGACCAAACCTGCACAAGGTATTTGAGATGTTATCTCATCAATGTCCTGTATGGCTTCAGCATGACATCCTTACTTTTATGAAAAATAAAAACAGAAAGTGCTGGAGAGAGAGAAACACACTTAACATTTTGAGTCAAATAAGACTGTTCTTCAGAACCCTGAAAAAGAATTGGTACTGCTGTTTTTAGTTTTGTGTTGCCTTTTCACTTTGCTTCCTATTGTTTTTAAATGTTATTTCTGTTCTACATATTACAAATGTGTGAAATCTATTACTTTGCTTTAATGTATAGTTATAATGTATAGGAGCAGAAGTAGGCCATTCAGCCCACCAGCTCCACTCCACTATCCAATAGAATAATGGCTGATCTGATAACCATCAACGTGACTTTCCTCCCTTTTCCCCATAGCCCTTGATTCCCTTATTAAGTAAAAACTGTGTATTTCAACCTTGAATATACTTAAGTGGCAGTGACAGCCGTCTGTAGTAAAGAATTCTATCTTCACCACCTCTGAGAGAAAAAGAATTCTCCTTGTATCTGTCTTAAATAGTGACTCCTTACTCTGAGATTGCCCTGTGGTCCTAGATTCTCTCACAGGAGGAAGCAACTTCATTACATCTACCCTGTAAAGCTCCTAAGAATCTTATGTTTCAGTTAGGTCTCCTCTCATTCTCCTAAACTCTAACTTGTACAAGTCCACCTACTCAACCTCTCCTAAGAAATCCCTCCCCCCACCCCCACCATATCTGGGATCAACCTAGTGAGTGTTCTCTCAACTGCCTTCAATGTTAGTATATCTTTGCTAGGATACGGGTACCAGATCTTGTTCACAACATTCCACCTGTGGTTTGAACAGTGTCTCGTATAGTTTTAGCAAGATTATTTTATATTCCATGCCCTTTGAAATAAAGGCAAATTTTCCTTCTATATTACCTACTGAACTTGGATGGTAGCATGTTGAGATGTTTTTAAAAATTCGTTCACGGGATGTGGACAACACTAGTTAGGTCAGCATTAATTGCCCAGAGGGCAGTTAAATGTCAACACATTGCTGTGAGCCTGGAGTCACTTGTAAGCTAGACTAGGTAAGGACAACAGTTATATTCCCAAAATGACATCAGTGAACAAAGTGAAGTTTTCTGACATTCAACAGCAGTTTTGTAGTTATCATTAGACTCTTGATTCCAGATTTACAATGAATTCAAATTCCACCATCTGCCATGGCAGGATTCATACCTGGGTCCCCAGAACATTATCTGGTCTCTGGATGAATGACCTAATGATAATATCAATAGGCCATTGCCTAGTACACTGGGACCCCCAAAACTCTCTGTGCTGCAGCTTTCTGCAGTCTGTTGCCACTTAAATAGTATTCAGCTCTTCTATTTTTCCTGCTAAAGTGAATAACCTCATTTTCCCTCATTCTATTCCATCTACTGTTGCACTTAAAGAAAAGACAATTTGTGAGATACATCTATCAACTTTTCACCTATTTTGTATTTCATTGATATTGCAGTATGCATAACGCACATTTAAATTTTCTAACAGGTGGGCAATAGCAGAAGGATATGGTGCTTGCCTAATAAATAAACCAGAATTGGTTCAGGACATGGTGCGTCAGGTCAGGAATCAAGTGGAACATCCTAATTTTTCAGTCTCAATTAAGATAAGGTAAATACTTTGTCATAAAAATGCAAGAGTACATTAGGTTTATAATTACATGATGATTTTACACAAATGTTCATGTTGAACTGGGGCAGCTCTTATACAGCTAGGACTAATACAATAGGTAAAATCTTTTACAGTGAGACCCTTCTTCACAGCATAAGACATGGAACAGTTATCATAATATTGTTTTAGTGGCATCTTCCTAACATAAGAAGAAACAAATTTGTGTGAACTTGTCAGAAACTAGCTAAATTTTCTTATAAATGTTGCAGAACATAGTTCCTTTGCTTTACACACTCATCATTAATTGTTCTTTGAACAAAAATTCAAAATTTTAACAGTTTGAAAGCTCTCTTATTTTACTGTGCTGGTAAGCTAGAGCACGGAAACAGGGGAGATGTCATTCTGTTTGTTATACACTTTCCAGCATAGTTGTCCTCCTCAATTTAACTCATACAAGTTGTTCTTAACTTTGCAAAACGGTCACTCAAAGCTGCAAGTCTTATCAGACAACCACTTTTCTCCTCATCTTACCCATTGTCTGACAAAGTGTTTGACAGGGTGTGACAGTGCTTGTGACACTTGAGTATTGACAAGAAACTACAAAAACTCAATGAATCTAAATGAACGGCATTGCCAAAAGATTTTCTTCAAAATCTGAGAAACTTCATTTTGTATCTAATCCCATTTTCCTTATCATAACTGGCTCTTCCTCAATTTGTAAACAACATCCAGTCTGGGCCACCAGTTACTTCCATGAGTTCTGTGTCACTTGGCCATTTTTTTGACCCACAAATCTTTGGACATCTCAGGCAGGAATCCCACAAGGTACTAGATTCCAGACTGCAGCTTTTACTTCTTCTTTCCTTCTCTGCCACTACTGTGCCTTGTCTGACACAAAGTGTGATACAGCTCGAAGAACAAGTTGTTGCCATTTTGCATGACTGGTATGTCTCAGAACAAAGATGATGCCTTCTCATGGCCAGAACCTACATATCATTTATATAAACGATTTGGATGTGAACATAGGAGGTAGGGGACACCAAAATTAGTGGTGTAGGGGACAGCCAAGAAGGTTACCTCAGAGTACAACAGCATCTTGATCAGATGGACAGGTGGGCTGAGGAGTGGCAGATGGAGTTTAATTTAGATGAACGTGAGGTGCTGTGTTTTGGAAAGGCAAATCAGGGCAGGACTTATATGCTTAATGATAAGGTCCTGGGGAGTGTTGCTGAACAAAGAGACCTTGGCATGCAGGTTCATAGTTCCTTGAAAATAAGTAGACAGGATAAGTGAAGAAGGTGTTTGGTATGCTTGTCTTTATTGGTCAATGCATTGAGTACAGGAATTGGGAGGTCGTGCTGCGGCTGTGTAGATCATTGGTTGGGCCAGTTTTGGAATACTATGTGCAATTCTGGTCTCCGTGCTATAGGAAGGATGTTGTGAAACTTGAAAGGATTCAGAAAAAATTTACAAAGATGTTGCCAGGTTTCGAAGGGTTGAGCTATAGGGAGAGGCTGAATAGACTGGGACCATTTTCCCTCGAACATTGGGGGCTGAGGGGTGACCTTAAAGAAGTTTATAAAATCATGAGGGGTATAGATAGGGTGAATAGCCAAGGTCTTTTCCACAGAGTAGCGGAGTCCAAAACTAGAGGGCAAACAGGTTTAAGGTGAGAGGGAAAAGATTTTAAAAGATTTAAGGGGCAACTTTTCATGCAGAGGGTGGTGTATGTATGAAATGAACTACCAGAGGAAGTAGTGGAGGCTGGTACAATTAGAACATTAAAAGGCATTGGGATGGGTATATGAATAGGAAGTGTTTAGAGGGATAAAGGCCAAATGCTGGCAAATGGGACGAGATTAATTTAGGATATCTGGTCGGCATGGACGAGTTGGACCAAAGGGCCTGTTTCTGTGTTGCACAGCTTTATTATTCTATGACTGTATGCGCATAGAGGCTGTTGATGCAGCGGACTGTTGCGCTGCAACTACCATGTAGTTATGGCTGACCGCTCTTGCTCTTACTGTCTACCACAGACGTAACGGAGGATTAATAGATTGATAATCAACTCATTTGGCTGCATTGTGACACACCTTCCCTGGCTATCAGGTCCTGAGCTGAGACTTGAACCAAATGGTGCTGGCCTGGAGGCATAAGACCATCTACCTGGAAGGTTGATAGCAAGTTGCTCCCAGTCAACATTACCATACTTAAAGGAGAGTTTCAAGATATCTTTGAGCATTTTCTTTGTTAGTCCATGGAAAATTATCCATTTGGAAGTTGAGAAAACAGCACTTGGTGTGGGTAACAGTTCTTGGCCATCCAGACGCAGCATTTGAAGTTGATTTCTTAGGTGGTTTGCCTGGTGACTTGAGGAACCAGCCTCAAGAGAGATAGTGACGTGTATTTATATATTTTTTTCTTCTTTATTCATTCACGGGATGAGGGCGTCGCTGTCTAGGCAGCATTTATTGCCCATCCCTAATTGTTAAAGTTAAAGTTCAGAGTCAACCACATTGTTGTGGATCTGGAGTCACATGTCGGCCAGATAACGATGACAGTTTCCTTCCCTAAAGGACATTAGTGAACCAGATGGGTTTTTCCAACAATCGTCAATGGATTCGTGGTCACCATTAGGCTCTTAACTCCAGATATTTACTGAATTCAACTTCCACCATCTGCCATGGCGGGATTCGAACCCCGGTCTCCAGAACATTATCTGGGTCTCTGGTTTAACAATCTAGTGATCATACCACTAGGCCATTGCCTCCCTCCATGTATATATATATGGTCTTCCATTTGAATCCAGAGGATTAGAAAGAGTCTTGCTGAAATATAGCAGTATGGAAACGACAACTACTTTGTACATTGGGATTTTTGTTGACGTCAGAAACACTGTCATACACTGATTGCCATTGCTTGTAGAAAGCAAAGGTGATCTGCAGTTGATCCTCATTACTGGTGCCCTTTTGAGAGAGGTGGCTGCTTAGGTGTGGGTAGTAGTCAGTATGTTCCAGAGCCTCCCCTTTAACTTGGATGGGTGATGGAATGTTTGACTGACCAGGTGGGGATTGATTTATGTGTCTTGATAGGCAACATTCAAGGACAGGCAAAGGTACTTAATGCGGAATTGAGATTGAGAGTAGCTTCCAAGACTGGCATTGAGTGCATAATGGCAATTTGATTACCTGCGAATTTTATACCATATATATCCATGATGGTCAGTTTTGATACAGAGACAACTGAGGTTAAAGAGCTTTCCATCTAGACAGTATTGAATACTGGCATCGGAGGTGATTTTTGAGGTGAATGGCCTCTGTTGGCTAGACTGCAAACAGTATGGGAGCTATGACACAACCTTATTTGACCCCTGTCCAGATTTTGGTGTAATTTGTTTCAGATTTCCACTCGGGACTGTTGTAGCCATATCATCATGAAGCAATTGCATAACTGTGAAGTTTCTTGGAGATCCAAATCTTTGAAACACAATCAACAGTGCCTTGTGATTTTCTGGATCAAATGCTTTGGCCAAGTTGCTGAATGCAGTGAAGAAATCCTGGATAACAAGGTGTGGAGCTGGATGAACACAGCA
>JAHRHZ010000046.1:33658909-33674495 GCA_024137785.1 Ginglymostoma cirratum | reverse complement strand
CAAGCAGCATCATAGGAGCAGGAAAGCTTGATGTTTCGGGCCTAGACCCTTCATCAGAATTTCCTGCTCCTATGGTGCTGCTTGGCCTGCTGTGTTCATCCAGCTCCACACCTTGTTATCTCAGATTCTCCAGCATCTGCAGTACCTATTATCTCTGAAGAAATCTTGGTCTTGTTTTTGACATTGTTCTTGGATTTTGTTGCCAGAAAAGCCCACACACTATCCCTGGGAGGATTGTCTGAGCCACAAGAAGTAGAGATTCAGGATTATGCATATCAGGATTTAGCCTACGATGGACAAAAGGAAAATACCTGAATAGTTCTCACATCTTGATTTACTTCCTTTCATATATGTGATTTCTGTTGGTGCACATCTGAAGTTGAGGGTGGGGTGACAGGGAGAGTTTGGTTTTCTCTCAATCTGTAAAATGATTACATGAGTACTGGATGTGAGGAAAAGTCTGCCAGCTTTGAAAACCAAAAGTGTAATACATTAGGATGACAAGCTTTGTTGTTTATCATCAATTTGATTACTTGTTGCAACTCTCCAATCAATAACGATTCATCTCTATGAAGTGTCTGGTGCCATAGTGGATTCACAGTTGCTGAAACCGTTTTGTCAAGCATTGGTGGATCGTATTGTTTTCAAAGGAGAAGAACACCACCTTGTGAGTGAATGGAATTTTGTCAATTGGACTTCGTCTGTAGATGGTCTGGGTGGCTTAAAAAAATCCTGTAAGTCATGATATCATATGGTGTCGGATATCTCAAGATTTCTCTTCTCCTTTGATTTACAGATTTGTCTTCGAGCTATTAGAACACTGCCTTCTTGATTTGCAACCGTTGGTTGTTCTGTCAAACAATGAAGGTTCCTCGATTTTAATCTAAGCGGTCATATATTCTGACATGATTTTCCTTGAACAGTTGCTGGTAATGCTGATGCTCGACCTTGATGGTCTGGGCAAGGAATGTACTGTAACTTACCTTATTTGATCCCACTGTTAGATGTGTGGACATTTTCCAGATTGGTCATGAGCTGTACTTGAAGGGTCTAGGCCTGAAACGTCAAGCTTTCCTGCTCCTATGATGCTGCTTGGCCTGCTGTGTTCATCCAGCCCCACATCTTGTTATCTCTCATTCCTCTTGGGCAGACTCCTTTAGGGCTGTAAAATGGATCTTCTTGGACTTTCAGGACTTGAGGGGTTTTGGTACTAGATGGATATTCATCAATGACCAAATAAGACAGTGATCTGTTCAATAGGCATGAGTACCCCACATGTATGTTTTACTGCTACTGTTTAAATATTGTTCTGAAATTACTTAATCTAGGATTGATCTATGATTCAATTAATTCCACGTTTAAATCCATCTGTAGTATTCAATTATTTGTCTTCATTGCAGAATACACAAAGATCTAGCAAGAACAGTAGATCTCTGTAGAAAGGTTGAAGCGACTGGAATCTCTTGGATCACTGTCCATGGCAGAACAATAGAGGAACGACATCAACCAGTGCACTTTGATACAATCAAGATTATTAAGGAAAATTTAAATATACCAGTAATAGCAAATGGAGATATAAGGGGTCATAAAGATATTGATTATGTGCATCAGTTGACAGGAGTTGATGGTAAGGAACTTTGGTGAAGAAAATACACTAACTCCAAACTTTTAAGATTTAATGATTCTTTCATAAGTTCTGTTTAAAGGGAACAACTTCTATTTACAGGCTATTTAATAATCTCTTTCAAAAATCTTTGGAAAAAATACAACAATCATTTAAAATTAATTAATATTTAATAATTTGGGGGCAATTCTGAGGAAAAGTCACATTGCACACAAAACATTTGCTATGTTACTTTATGCTGCCAGGTTCACTGAGCTTTCCAACATTTATCTATCTTAAATACTTGGCACTGGAACTGATGCTTCTTAAATATTTAATCTGTTCCATTGAAAGCAGCAATGGTGGTTGAATTTTGATGTTCTCGGCTCAATTTACAGTAAATGTTAGCCATTATCCAAAAGCAATTATGTTTTGTCACTTTTTTTCTCAGTTTTCTTTAACTCCATCTGACCTTTCATGAAAGCATAAACTTCTTGTTGCAATGTATCTCGAAAGGTATAAGGCAAATCCAGCAGTACATTAGTAATGGGAGCAGTGTTTTCAGGCAAAGTCAATTACGTTTTCTATTAACACCTATATGTTGTACTTGCAACCAATAAGTACATTGAATAGCAGTTAGGAATGGGAATCTTTGTTCTACTGCTCCACCTCCACCACTTCTTGTTAAACCAGTAACTTTGAGGCAAATGTGATGTTCCTAATGCTGCTCAACTGAGATTAGCTAACTTCCCACGTAGTAGTAGGAACTGAACCAAAACCCTCCTGGCCATGTATGACTGCTGCTTAAAACTGAACTCACTGAGCCAAATGCAAAAGGTTTTTTTTTTAGCATGTTTTTGACAAAATTATCAATATATTCACCTCAAACATTTGCCATCTGCTTGAAAGTTAGTTTATTTTTCACTCAAACATTTCTGTTCAGGCGTGTTCTTTTTAAATGAAGATTCACAAAACGCAGAACTGATTTTTTTATAATGCTATATAAAGATAGGGCAATATAATAAGGCTTATGTTGTTACTCAATTCCTTCATGTAATAATTTTTGGTCAGAGGTTGTGAAGGAATAGTGATATGGGTTCCAAGTCAGGATTATATGTGGCTTGGAGGGAAACTTACAGATGATGGTGCTGCCATGCATGTGCTATCCTTATCTTTTTAGGTGGTAAGGGCTATGGAATTGGAAGGTGCTATCGAAGAATCCTTGGTGTGATTCTGCAGTGCGTCTTGTATCGTAAAATCACGAAGTTGAACAGCAGGGATCCTGCCTGCATATTTCGGATAACCATAGTTTCAGCATAGCTGAGGAAGCCATATGTGACTGATTTGCCTACAACGTGCTCTTAAAAAACATGAAGCCATGTTTTGCAGCAAAATTTGCAATCTGTTAGCAACTTTTGATAACCTGACCTTCGACATTAAAAGGTCTTCGAAGTGTTAAGAATCAAACCTAAAAGACCCGGTCTGTCTTCAGATGAGTGCAATACAGTCTGCATGTCGTCACTTATGCAGTCAAATTTGTTTTTGACGTTTTCATGCTGCAGTGTGAAATACTGGAGCATCTCTATGGCTTTTGTGGCTCCAAGCTAGGGAAGTAGGCAGAAGAATAGGAAGGCATTCAAAAAATCTTTTCAAGACCTCAGAAAGCACTTTTAACTTTTCTCAGACTTAATGATATTTGCAGGGTTTGAGCATTGTTTCACAGAGGTCTCAATGTCAAATGATGGTTTGCCCATGATTTTGCACTCTAGCTTGGCGTAACTTCAGTCCAGTTGGTTGGTACAGTCAAATAACAAACACGAATGAGTTTGGCTCATCCAGAGTTACCATTCTGAACCTTTTATTGGATTTCCTATTCTCATGGCAAGAATTGCTGAAAATGTTGCATTGTGGCTCAGTAGTTAGCACTGCTGCCTCAAATCGCCAGGGACCTGGGTTTGACTCTGCCCTCGGGTGACTGCCTGTGTGGAGTATGCACATTCTCCCTGTTGTGGTTGGTAGGCTCACTGAGCTGGTTCGTTGTTCTGCAGAGGTTTCGTTACCCTGCTGGGTAATATCATCAGTGCAGTCTCCAATGAAGCACCATTGTGTTTTCCCACCTGTTATTTAAACTCTGGAGTCCGTTGAGGTGGAGTACCAGGCTTCTAGGAATTCCCATGCTTGTCTCTGTTTTGCTTGTCCCAGGATCTTGGTGTTGTCCCAATCTAATTGGTGGTTCTCCTTATCCATGTGGTTATAGATCAGTAAGTATTGGTCGTGTCTTTTTGTAGCCAATTGATGTTCATGTACCCTTGTTGTTAATTTCCTTCCTGTTTGTCCGATGTAGTGTTTGTCACAGTCTCTGCAGGGAATCTTGTATATGACATTGTTCCTGTGCATGGTGGGTAGTGGGTCTTTGGTTCGGGTGAGCAGTTGTCGTAGGGTCGATGTGGGTTTATGTGCTACTCTGATGCCCAGTGGTCGTAGAAGTAAGAAGTGATCTTAGTAAGACTCCTACAGCAGGGTAATGAAACGTCTGCGGAACAACAAACCAGCTTGGTGAGCCAACCAACCACAACATCCACAACCCAGGCCACAAATCTACTCTAAAACCTTAGAGATTCTGTGTCTGTGTGGGTTTCTACCAAAGTCCAAAGATGTGCAGGCTAGGTGGCTTAGCTATGGGAAATATGAGGTTACAGAGATTGGGTTTGGGGGTGGGTCTCGGTGGGATTCTTTTCAGAGAGTTGATGTGGACCCGATGGGCCAAATGGCCTGTTTCCACACTGCAGGGATTCTATGATTCTATAAACTCACAAGTTTAAGTTCTTATCTGAATTTGAATAGTTGCAGTTTCCTGCAGATGGTGCACCTGCCAGGGTGCTGAGCAATAAAAAATTGCTCCCAACACCATAATATATAGTTACTCCACTTTCATAACTACACCTCCCTATCTCCACTACCAACAAGTACAATGACTAAAATGGGCTCCAGAAGACCAAGAAAGTAATGGACATTTTAAATGTGTTGTGATTGTTAGTTCTAGAAAGTTAAATCATGACAACTTAGCTGCAGTTGTAGAATCTTAAATCCTTGTGGTGGTCTGAGTTGGCTCGCATTAAAAGCTTGAGTGAGAAATTGGAAAACTGACCAGGAGAAATCACTGTCCAGGTCACTCAGCATAATTGGCAATTAGCAATGTCCATAGATCATATTATCTAGCCATTATGACTGAAGAGACTATTGTTAATTTGTCAGGTTTTTTTCAAAAATACACACATGCTTTCAGTTTTGTCTGCCTTTAAACTGTTTCCCTGTTTTCAGGTGTAATGGCTGCACGAGGCCTTTTAGCAAATCCTGCTATGTTTGCCGGATATGAAGAAACCCCCTTACAGTGTGTTCGGGACTGGGTTGACATTGCTTTGGAACATGGAACACCATACACTTGTTTTCATCACCATTTGATGTACATGTTGGAAAGGATAACTTCAAAGCAAGAGAAGAAAATCTTTAATGCATTATCAAGTATGTCAGCTGTTCTCGATTATCTCTGTGACAATTATGGTTTATGAGATCGTATAATTTTTTTTATATAATGTCTGCTAAGACGCACATTTTAAAGGATTTGAAAGAAAATCACTTGCTAGGACCTGGTAAACAAACCGCTAGCAGAAAACAAGTTTTGATGACCTTTTGACCAAGTAACTAGAATGCCTGTGGTAACAAAGAAGTTACTAACTCCAAATGTGTTATTACAGGCATATTTCGAATCAGCTGGGGTTGTAAGGTAGCTGTTTACCTTCTCAGTAGTTTTAACATCAACAGTCTCTTAAGTAGAATTGAGGACTTCAGTCTTTCACACTATTTTAATGACAAATCCGCGGATGCTTATTAAATAAAATTTTGTATTTTGCCATTAGTTTTAATTATGTAAAAATAAATTCAGCTCTCCAGGCTCACAGATAGGGACACTTCCACTGCACCACAAGAACCCTTTCGCTGTATCTTTCATGTTGTTGACAAGTGGCATGATGGGTTTCTCACTATGCAACACAAGTTGTCAAATAAGGGGAATATAGCTTGTTAAATGCCTTATTCATGACCAGTTCGCTTCATTAATACTCAGCTTCCAATCAACACCAAACAAGACTGACATCAGAAAATCTTGATGTGGAAATCTGAGCAGATACCTGGTGATTTTGCTCATTGCTTGTGCAGAGACCTCCATTGACAGATACTGACACCAATGTTATGGATTCTGGCCACATGTACCCCATTAAGCATCTGACATGAGGACCTTGGGATGCAGTGGCAACTATCACTGTAATGCTGTATCAAGAACACTGTGCGCTTAGGGACAGACACCCAGCTCAGGGACTGGAACCTGAGTCCCACTTGTGTACCACCCCAAAGCAAGACCTCCAGGTCCCCTGCCACAAGCAGGATGCCAATTTCTCCCATCTGCCATGTCCAGGGGAAATGTCAGGAACCATGCACAGCAGCTCAAGATTGACCGTGCTTACCTGGGTTCACAACAACCATTCAAGATGGTGCAGGTGAAAGGGTTGATGGATATCTGGTGAATGGCTATTTCTGGGAATGGCACATGTTAAGATGGGGAAAGAATCACACACAAGGATAGGGTGAATCAGTAATGAGGTGAACTTGAATAGATACAATGAGAAATCTCAATGTGACAATCCCTCCAAAAAACTCAATGCAGCTTATAGTTAGCCAAAAATTCTATGATTCGGCCTCTTGTTTAAAAATTCAGATTTTTAAAATAATTGTATCTTGTATTTCTTTACAGCTAAGACTGTACACTTTGAAAAGATTTCTATTTAAAAGTTGCTAAAATACCCCAGTGACCCAGCATGTCTGATCAGCATAAACGCTGCTGTTCTGATGAACTAAATACCTAAAATAACTACCTCCATTCATGAGATCAATGGAATTGAAATTCGTTATGCTGAATAGGGATAATTCTTTGCATAAAATCTGTTCCCAAAGGGCCTTGAGCTTTTTCACATCATGAAAAAATGCAGTGGACTAACTGCCATATTTATGTCTAGGAACACCCTATTATTCCATGGAGGTGTCACACTCCATCACATGTGATATTGTATTAGGGTAGAAGGTAACCAACCTTAGATTTGTATTTAGTATGTGAAAAAATAACAGTCAGAACACGGTCATTTAACGTAGATTAAAATCCTAAGATATTTTGCAGAAGAAATAAATGAGCAAACCTTTGTGTATTGTCACTGTCAGTGTCACATGTACTTTTGAGGCTGTCAAAGTGTTAGGGGCTGAGGAGCAGAGTAGTTTTTGAAGTGCTTGTGTTATGTTGGCAGTTGGTGATTGGATTTATTATTGCATTACAATTAAATTGTTTTTACATTTTAATACAATATGTTAAATTAAGGGAGACTTAGTGGTATTATTACTGAACTATTAATGTAGGGACCCAGGTTCAAATTCTGTGTGGAAATCTGGAATTCAAAGTCTAGTGATGACCATGAAACTGTTGTCAATTGTCAGGAAAATCCCATCTGATTCACTAATGTCCTTTTAAGGAAGGAAATCTGCCATCCTTAGCTGGTCTGGCCTACTTGTGACCCAGACCCACAGCAATGTGATCGATTCTCAACCCATCTCCCAGCAACCTGGCCCACATCCTGGGAGTGAATATAAACATTATTTTTAAAATGAATGTAGTATTTCAACTAAAGAATTTTAAATGAAGTATTTTCTTCTACTTGTAATTTTTTTTAATCTATCAACCATTGGTCAGAATTTTCATTGATTATGTTCACAGACATACACATGCAGTTTTTTTTATTTGAATATATTGTAAAATTTGGTTACTAGCTTTAAATGTTTTATGATTGCTTCACAGTAAGAGCTTCAGACTGTTCTGTTCATTATTGAAACAAAATTCTAGTTATGTACAAATGAAAATTACAGGTCCAATTTTATTCACCTCAGCAGTATTGAAACAATGAGACAATTTCTTGAAAACAAATTGCGCAATTTTAACCTAAGTAATGTCACATTTTAACATTGCAGAAAAATGCTATATTCTGTATATTGAATAGGAAGTAACAATTGCCCAGTAACTCCATTTTAATTCACCTCCCCACTCTCACTCCAGCCTCTCTGTACTAAGTATCCTTCAAAGTTCTGATGAAGCTCAATTTAATCCCAAATCAGAACACCTCCAATTTCAATTGAGCACATTACATCCTTGTGAATTGACTATGACTTCAATAACTTTAAACCATTGCACTGCTTATTTTTAATTAGATAGCAGGTACCTTTTACAGGTCTTATTGATCTGCCTTTGGTTCCTTCAATTGTCCCATTATGATTTCCTTTAATGTGCATTGTCATTCCATTTGTCATTTAATTATCTGTGTCTTCCACCTTTATCTCAGACCATTCCTTCTGTTCCTTTTCTTGCCTTCCTTTCTCCCCAATTTTTTTCCCTGAACTCTGTACTTAATTAGAACCTGTTATGTCTCAACTTTGCCAAGTTTCTTGGAAAGTCAAAGACCTGAAACATTTAGCGCTGTTGATGATTAAAACGTTTACTCTGGCTACAGATGCTGCCTCATCTGAGCATTTCTGGCATTCCGTGTTTTTTATATCAGATACCAGCATCTGCAGTACTTGCTGTTTTGCCCAATATTTCCATTAGTCATTCAATGGATAATTTAGTAAAACAGCGTTTCAGTCAACTTTGTATGAATACTTATTTTTAGGATGAGACACTTCTGAACTTTACTGAAGTAGAAGAGTGAAATAATTTATAATTGTTTTATTACATGTTGGCACATTAACTTTGTTCACTACGTTTTATGAAATTGTGATATTTTTCAACTTTCCTTGCCTTTTCCCAAAGTTTAGAATGACCCAAAGAAAAAAAATCAATGGTTGTTGGAACTCAGTGGTGTCATAAGTTAGACACTACCTTTTCAAATCTAGCTAGCAACTCAAACTGACAAGATAATTTTCTTCTGTCAGGTGGCTGTAGAAATTAAAATAAATCAATTTCACTAGTCTTAATCTAGTTTCTACTGGCCATAAGCAATGTAACATTGCCACTGCCTCCAGTCAGGCAAAGGATGGTTGGTGTGTAAAATGGGAAAAGATACCAGACTGATGCAATGGAGAGTGCCCTTGTGAGGCACATTGTTGGGGAATGCTGGGAGAGAGCTTTGCTCTGTGCCTGATTTGTTATGCCTGACTTGCCGATACATAATGCTAACCCTGGTTATCTGGATTGGAGGATGCTCCATTCACCAGCATTAATCTGCACAAAAACATTTTTATGAATATGTGAAGAGTTGCCAGACTCGCAACATTAACTCTGCTTTCATCCCACAGATGCTGCCAGACCTGCTGGGTTCCTTCAGCAATTTCTGTTTTTGTTTCAGATCTCCAGTATCTGCATTTGTTTTTTTTTGAATATCACTGTTCTTGACTAAACATTGATGCTCCAATGAAAACATTGACACTTATCTCAATGTGGAAAGAACTGCATTTTACAATAAGATAGACAGCGTATAGGTCTGAATTATAAATCCAAACCTGAAATTGTTGTCTTCTATTATTAATGATTTCTTCCTTAGAATAACAGAGCACTTGTTATAGTGGTAAATACGACTGCTTTGAGGATTGCAGAAAATAGGAGATTGGCTGTGATAGTTGGTAATTATTCAATGGAACTATAAATACAGGTCCAGAGAGCCATGGAAATTAACCTACTGTGTGCTATAATGTGAAAATTATTGTACTTAAAACTGCCACAATTTAGTAGCTTGTATTACCTGTAACAAGTTTGGGGCTATTCTTGTCAGTTACATTTTTGTCGATACTTTACATGTTGTAACTTGTAATAAATTATTACCATAATTATATATTTCATCATTTGAAATTTGTAATAAAATTTTAGTACAAATGTTCATTTGTTAATGAGTTCAGTTTCTGTAACAAACATCTGTATTAGTTAGCACTCCTTACTTCCTTCTGTTGATAGCATTTCACAACAATATTAAGAGCTAAATTCCTGAGGTGAGCTGAGCTGAGATTAACTCTCCTTGACATCAAGGTGGCATTTAACCCAGTGTGAAATTAAGGAATTGTAGAAACATTGAAGTTCATGGAGATTAAAGTAAAAAAAATCCTACATCGCCTGGAGTAATACACACAGAGGAACATGACTGTAGTTGTTGGATACCAGTGATCACACCATTATATTCCTCAGAAATCCCTCTGCTTGCCTGGGTGAGGCCAGCTCTCACATAGCTCGACAACATCCAGGAAAATGCAACACTTGATTGTACCATCTACAAAATGTACTGCAGCAACTCAGTGAAGTTTTCTCAACAGCTTTTACAAGTGTGCAGTCTCCACCATCTTAGAAGAACAGGGACAGCCACCTGCAAGAATTGGATGTGGTAATGAAACAAGGATCAGGAGGTAATGACCTGACTAACTGTTATGTCCAGGTCAGAAGTCACACAATACTAGGTTATAGTCCAAATTTATTTATAGTCCAGTTGGACTATAACCTGGTGTTGTGTGACTTCTGACCTTGTCCACCCCAGTCCAACACCAGCACCTCCACATCATGGCTACTATGTACAGACCAGCAGAAGTAAGCTGGAAGGAGGTTGCACACAGTTGTAGTCTGAGCTGTTAAACCTGTGCTGGAATTTCAAGTAAACTAAATCCACACAAGTTAATATGTTACTTATCAATAACACAGACAAATGATGCTCTATACTTAACAACACCACGGGTGCATGTACACCTGATGGACAGCAGTGTTTTTTTAATTTACTCATGGAATTTGGACATCGCTGGGTAGGCCAGAATTAGTTATCTTCATGAACCATTGCAATTTTTCACACTGGGCAAAAGCACATTGATTTTAAGGAGGGAATTCCAGGATTTTGACCCAGTGACATTGAAGAAAATGCAAGACATTTCCAAGTCAGGCTGGTAAGTAACTTGGAAGGGAACTTTTGTAAGTGATGTTGTTCCCACATATCTGCTGCTCTTGTCCTTCTATATGGTATTGGTCATGGGTATGGAAGTTGCTGTCAAAGAATCTTTAGTGAATTTCTGCAGTGCATCTCGCTGTACTAACTTCTAGATAGTGCACACTACAGTCTCTGCATGTCAGTACTGGAATGACTGAATGGCACCCCATTCACAAACAATTAAGCTGGATGGTGTCAAGCTTCTTGAACTTTGTTGCAGTTCCATTCATGTGGGCAAGTGGTGAGCATTCATCATATTCTTGAATTAAACTGTGTGGATGGTGGGTAAGGTTTGTGGAGTCAGGAGGTAAGTTACTCACTTCAATATTCCTAGCATCTAACCTGCTCTTATAACCACTGTATTTATGTGGCAAGTCTGCTTCAGTTTCTGGTCAATGGTAACTCCCAGGATGTTGATAGTGGAGGATGCAATTATGGCAACATCCTTTAATGTCAAAGGGCAGCAATTAGATTGTCAGGCAGTTGTGTGGTACGAATGCCAGTTGCCACTTTTCAGCCAAGACTGGATATTGTCCAGGTCTTGTTGCATTTGGACATGGACTGCTTCGGTATCTGAGGAGTCACATGCTGAACGTTGTGCAATCATCAGTAAACATTCCCACGTTTGACCTGATGATGGAGAGAAGATCATTGAGGCAGCTGAAGGTGGTTGGGCCTAAGATACTACCCTGAGGAACTAAGCGCTCTTGTGATGTATTGGTAGTGTCCCTACCTCTGAGCCAGAAGGCTCAAGTTCAACCCCCACTTGCTCCAGGGATGCATAATAACAACATTGAGCAGGGAGAGGTGCAGAAGGACTTCACTAGGAGAGTGGGCAAAGAAGTGGCAGATGGAATGCAATGTAGGAAAGTGTGAGGTTACGCACTTTGGTTAGAGACATAGATTATTTTCTAAACAGGGAAAGGCTTCAGAAATCTGAAGCACAATGGGACCTGAAGATCCAGTTTCCATGATGATTCTCTTAAGGTTAACATGCAGGTTCACTTGGCATTTTGGAAGGCAAATGCAATACTAGCATTTATTTCAAGAAGGCTAGAATGCAAATGCAGAAATGTACTGCTGAAGATCTGTATGGCTGCTGTCAAACCGCATTTGGAATATTGTGAGCAGTTTTGGGCCCCATATCTAAGCAAGGATGTGTAGGTGTTGAAGGGAGTCCATAGGAGATTTACAAGAATGATCCTGGGGGTGAAGGGCTTGTCGTATTGTTAGGTTCGTTTTTGGACACCCTCACAGACTTGATGCAATAACAAGACACTGACCTGTTTAGAAAAACGTAAATCCTTTATTACAAAGCAAGAACAAGCTGTGGAGGATCACTGCACTCAACCCGGCACAGAGTGCAGAGTCTCGTAAGCGATTCTCCCCGAGCAGCAGACAGTCCCCACTTTATATACCTTATCGAGTATATAGTACATAAAGCAATTTTACATCTCACAATGGCATGTTACATGAAACAATCACGACATCAGACAATGACATGATAACACAAACAATTACTACATCGAAAACATAAACAAAGCAGGATACGGTATCGATTGCTTGCAAAGTGACTGCTAACGGCAGGAGGCGATTTCAAGTTGCCAAAGTGACAGAATGTAATTTCAAGCTTCTGAAGTGTCTGGCTTGAACAAAGGTCAGTGATAATAGGTACTGCAGATGCTGGAGGGTCTAGGTCTGAAACGTCAAGCTTTCCTGCTCCTATGATGCTGCTTAGCCTGCTGTGTTCATCCAGCTCCACACCTTGTTACAAAGGTCAGTGTCCTAGCCCCTTTAGCAGAAACAGAAGTTACATTCTTTACAGGATTTCAGAAGTCTCGCACCTTTACAAACGTTGCCACCTAATCTTATTTGAGACAGCTTCCACATACCCCTGTGCAAGAAAATAAAGATTTACAAAGTTTATACCTAATTCTATTCAGGCAGGAAGCTTAAGGCAGTGTCTTTTCTACCTAGGTATAGGAAGATAAGGATTTACAAAGTTTTACACCTTATTCTAGTTGGGCAGGAAGTTTTAAGGCAGTGCCTGCATACCTCTGTGTAAGCAGATAAAGAGCATTAATTTATAGAGAATATTCAAATCAATGGGTTGTTATCCCAATAACATCTCAGTATGAGGAGCAGTTAAGGTTTCTGGGTCTGTACTCAACGGAGTTTAGAAAGATGAGGGCGGGCTTTCATTGAAACTTACAAAATACTGACAGGCCTGGATAGAGTGGACCTGAAGAAGATGTTTTCACCAGTCGGAGAGACTGGGACCCGAGGGCACAGACCCAGAGTGTAGGGACGACCCTTTAGAACTGAGATGAGGAGGAATGTCTTCAGCCAGAAGGTAGTTAATCTTTGGAACTCGTTGCTGCAGAAGGCTGTGGAAGCAGAGTCTGAGTGAATTTAAGACAGAGGTTCTTAATCAGTAAGGGGAAAACTTAACTTTTGATGACACCTTCCATCAGCTTACAGATTAACAAGAATAGACTGGTGGGGTGGTAAGTGACTGGGTTGGATTTGTCCCCTTTTTCATACAGGACATACCTGGGTGAATTTTCACTTTGTTGGGCAGATAATTAACTGCACTGGAACAGCTTGCTTAGTAATGTAGCAAGTCTTCAGTACTATTACTGGAATGTTGTCAGGGTCCATAGTTTTTGCAGTATCCATTGACTCCAAAAGCTTCTTGATATCATTGGAGTGTAATCAATTTATCTGAAAAGTAGCATGTGTTGCTGGGGACCTCTGGTCAAGGCCAAAGATGTATCATCCACTCGACACTTTGAGCTGAAGATTGTTCAGGTAGGGTCATACAGGATGGAAAAAGACCCTTCGGTCCAACAAGTCCATGCTCAACATTATCCCAAACTAAACTATTCCCACCTGCCTGGTCCTGGTCTGTAACCCTCCAAACCTTTCCTATTCATGTACCTCTCCAAATGTCTTTCAAATGTTGTAATTGTACACACATTCACCATGTCCTCAGGAAGTTTATTCCACACGTGAATTGCTCTCTGTGTAAAAAATTTGCCCCTCATTTCTTTTTTAAATCTCTCTCCTGTCACCTTGGAAATGTGCCCCCTAATCTTGAAATCCCCCCATCCCATGGAAAAGCAACTACCATTAGCTCTATCTATTCCTCTCATTATTTTATAAACTTCTACCAGGTTGCCCCTCCGTCTCCTACATTCCAGTGAAAAAAGTCCCAGCCTATCCAAGGTTTCTTTGTAACTCAAACCTTCCATACCTGGCAACATCCTGGTAAGTCTCTTCTGAACTCTCTCCAGCTTCATAATATCCTTCCGATAACTGGATGACCTGAACTGGATACAGTATTCCAGAAGAGCCTCACCTGTGTCCTGAAAAACCTCAACATGACTCCCCAACTCCAATACTCAAAGGACTGAGCAATGAAGGCAAATGTGCCAAACACCTTTTTAACCATCCTGCCTATATGTGATGCGAACTTCAAAGAATTATGTACCTGCACTCCAAGGCCCCTCTATTCTACAACACTACCATTAATTGTATAAATGCTTCAACCTTGTATTTTGAACTATCGTGCTGGTCTCTCCAATCATTGTGGATGACATTTCAATACCACCTTTGGAAGAACAACTGTTGACAGTCAATTGATAGAGATCAATGTCAACAGCACACAAATGGACAAAAAAAATTGCTGGAAAAAGGTATCATTGACAAACATTTGAGTAGGCTCGTTCTATTTTCAGCCTTCTTTTCATTGTAACAATCATGTTTATTTTTGATTTGATTTTTTTTCCCAGGGTATAGTTAATGACAGTGCAGTCAAGAGGAATCCCCTGTAGAACCCACCACAGATTACTACACGACTTTGGAAAGAGGACGACTAGGCAGGAGTTCGAGATAACAAGGCGTGGGGCTGGATGAACACAGCAGGCCAAGCAGCATCATAGGAGCAGGAAAACTTGACGTTTCGGGCCTAGACCCTTCATCAGAAATGGGGGAGGGGAAGAGGGTTCTGAAATAAATAGGGAGAGACGGATGGAGGAGAGGAGGCAGACAAGTCGAAGAGGCGGGGATGGAGCCAGTAAAGGTGAGTGTAGGTGGGGGGGTAGGGAGGAGATAGGTCAGTCCAGAGAGGACGGACAGGTCAAGGGGGCGGGATGATGTTAGTAGATAGGAGATGGGGGTGGGGATAGGTGAGAGGGAAAACAGGTTAGGGAGGTGGAGATGAGCTGGGCTGGTTTTGGGATGCGGTTGGGGGAGGGGAGATTTTGAAGCTTGTGAAATCCACATTGATACCATTGGGCTGCAGGGTTCCCAGGCTGAATATGATTTGCTGTTCCTGCAGCCTTCTGGTGGCATCACTGTGGCATTGCAGGAGGCCCAGGATGGACATGTCGTCTGAGGAATGGGAGGGGGAGTTGAAATGGTTCGCGACTGGGAGGTGCAGTTGTTTGTTGCGAACTGAGCGCAGGTGTTCTGCAAAGCGGTCCCCAAGCCTCCGCTTGGTTTCCCCGATGTAGAGGAAGCCACAACGGGTACAGCGCATGCAGTATACCACATTGGCAGATGTGCAGGTGAACATCTGCCTGATGTGGAAAATCTTCTTGGGGCCTGGGATTGGGGTGAGGGAGGAGGTGTGGGGGCAGGTGTAGCACTTCCTGCGGTTGCAGGGAAAAGTGCCGGGTGTGGTGGGGCTGGAGGGGAGTATGGAGCGGACAAGGGAGTCGCGGAGGGAGTGGTCCCTCCGGAACGCAGATAAGGGTGGGGAGGGAAAAATGTCTTTGGTGGTGGGGTCTGATTGCAGATGGCGGAAGTGTGGGAGGATGATGCGTTGGATCCGGAGGTTGGTGGGGTGGTACGTGAGGACGAGGGGGATTCTTTTTTGATTATTATTGCGGGGACGGGGCGTGAGGGATGTGTTCCGGGAAATGCGGGAGAC